>BRZM01000006.1:134967-219967 GCA_033238685.1 Lates japonicus | reverse complement strand
TAATTTCTAAATAAAACAGCAGGAGTTGGAGCAGGCTGTAGGAGCAGCAGGAGGTCTGTCACCACAGAGCAGGACTCCTGACAGCCTCTACAGCTGAGTCCATTTCCCAGCAACAACGACCTCTGGGAGTGAAAAGAGATTCGTGACTTATTTGGCTAACAAAACCTCAGGCACAGGTCGCTGGTTGGTCCAGTTACAAGATGCAAAAGGAGGAGGTGTCAGAGAAAGGAAATCCCGTACAGGAACCCAGATATTATCGCTCTGGATCTTTTCAACTCAGACTGCAGAGTTTTTTGCACTTGTTGACTCTGCTGAGCTGTAACTTGACCTAAAAGATGGAAAAATCAGTGATAGAATTACAATACTCTTTCACATTTGCTGCAACTGGAACGCACACTCATGACAAAAATCCTCTTCATTTAAGACCACACCCCAGTCTCTCCCATAAAAGGCGGGCTGATGAAAAGACTCTACACCCTCAAGTTCATTCCAGCCATCCAGCACTCCTTGACCCTGCACAACATCCAGGCGGAAGAGCAACAAATTAGGATCACCGTAGAGACTCTTTTTGCTCAAGCTGAAATTGTACCATCTATAATCTCAATTTTAAAATGTACAAAAGTCTGACTGAAACAACGGAATCAAAAACCTAACATCTGCATGCGAGTAATCCAACTTATGGATGTTGAACCTTGAGCTTGTAACTTTCATCTACCAGATTTATATTTGAAACAAATTTTAAAAAGAAACGTGGGAAATGGGGAACCATTGAGAAAAGTTGGATAGAATGCTAGTCTTGTTGATGTCTAGTTATTAAAAATGTTAGCTGTAGGCTTTTATATATATATATATATATATATATATATATATATATATATATATAAGAAAATTGTTTGCTGTTGCTTTCCTAATGTTTAGTTAATAAAAAATCAAGAAATTGCTTGCTGTTGCTTAGTTAATAAAATGTTTGTTGTTGTTTACAACGCCTAATAAAATGAATAAATAACCTACACCCAGCCTTTTATTCTCATTCCGTTTCAGTATGTCTTCATCACGTCATTTTTTTCCACAGCCATGACCTCAAGGCCTCTGTGATTGAAAGATTTAACTCAGATTTCTTAGTAGTACAGAATGGAGGTTTACAGCAAACAACACTCTGCAATACCTCAATGTCCTACAAGACTTGGGTGAAAAGCCATAATCACAGCTAGTCAGGATTTCAAAGTTGAGGGAGTGTTTGATAAAAAATATGAACAGAGTTTTAGATACGGTGTTTATAGTATCCACTGTATTCTCGCAGAACCTCCCAGCACAAACTAAAAGTTGCATTACATGGAGTTGCAAAAAATTTCAACCCTACTTATTATTTATCGGTGGCTACAGCACATTGAAAATATAAATATCAGATAAATCGATCAAAACAAATCATTAGAATTTCATCATGTAAGACTATTTTGTTTACCTTAGACTGAAAAACTTGAACCCAGCTTATATGCAACCCACTTGTCGGCGTATACATCATTCAGTACCGAGCTATTCAGACCGTAACTATATTACTCAAAAAAAAGTGTCAAAAGGAAAAGAAAAACGCTCGTAGGCTTAAGGGAGGATCCTCACCGTTTTAGCATTATTAAACCAGGCAGGAGGAATCACGGACGTATGGAGCATCCGTCATGTACGGATGGTAGGCTTTGTTTTCTAAATTATTTCGTCCTTCAGAAAAAACGTTTTGCCATCACTAAACCTCATCTTAAAGCGTGCCGCCAGCAACATCACCTGGACGTGTCAGCAACGTGATGGCGCAAACAACGATCAGAAGCAGAGGATCCGGAGGTGTATTATGGTATTATTATTTAAATTATACCAATATTTCATCGGTCATTTTTATGCCTTTACAAAATGGCCGTATTACATCAGAAATTCCAGAGTGTACTCTGGTGGAGCGGATTTATTTTCAGCACCTCTGACGCAGCTTATCTATATGATAAAAATCTACATAGAAATTTCCCTTGTCTGCCAGTTACAGACGGGGTCCTATAGAATTTTTCATTCCAGGAAATGGGCACAAGTATCTGAATCTGAACGCATACCTGTTGCATCTCCGCGTAAAAATCACCGACACCAACGGTATAGACCTGTACAGCTCTACCGAAGCATCCTTCAAATGGCTAAATTTTCAGCCTGAAAATGTTACTTTGGGATAGACTGATCTCAGTCAAGCGCAGAGTAGCACACTTTACTCGGCCTGCTTCACAGGGACATATTTTTCTGTGGAGACTTTTGCTGAACTCCGCTGATTTGAGAATTAAACCAACTGCGCTAGTGTCGTTTTTTGCCCCATGGGAGCCCGTGACTCTGCTTTTGTCCGAGAATATTGAGAGCCTTTCTATTTGTTAAAAGTACTGTGTCCCCAGCTGTGCGGTTAGGTCACGCCGTAATGAAAGGTAATGTGCTCTACCCCCTCTTGTAACAACGTGAAAAATATATTAGTTATATTATAATCCTATTAGAGCAGGGATAGTAGAGAGGAGACAGGAAACAGGGAGAGAGAGTGGTGGATGACACGCAGTAAAGATCCGCCAGACCGAGTCAACCGGGGACCAGCTGCCAGGGCGCGAGGCTCATGTGGTACGCTACCAACCATTCGGCTATGGCGCCTAACCGAGGGGATTTAACAACGGTGTTACTCTCGTTTGTGTTAATCTCAACCTGCAGGCGATGACAACGACACCCTGTCTCCTGGCCTCAAACGGCAATCTAAGACTGGAGATGAGATTTAGACTCTCTTACCACACACCACTATGCTTGCCACTGCCCACACTTGTTACGATTCTATTTAGGAGAGATCAACTCTAAAGACAGGTTCTGTGGATTACACAGAGATGGATAGCTCAACTAGGAGAACCATTTCACTAATCGCCCAAGAGCAATCGGGATCCTTTTCAGTTTGCCTACAAGGCCAGGAGGGGGACAGAGGACGCTGTGGCCTGCCTGCTGCATCTCCTCCTGGAACATCTGACACTCCTGGCACGTTGGGGCCTGGATACTTTGCAGATTTCTGTACTGAAGCCAACACCATACAACGGGCACATTCTGATACCTAAATTACACCGACTCCATGTTCCACCCCGCTGATCTATTTAATCCAGCCACTTCATCCAACAGACAGCAGACACACCGGACCGGTAGTACCACAACAGCTCCACTTATTTCAACATTGAGCCCCCAGGATGTAAGTCCTTTCCTGTATACACTTTATACAAAATGACTGCACCAGCTCATCAATCACCCACTACAGTGTACATCAACATGCAGATGATAATCACATACTGGGACTCTTAAGGACAGCACCTCCTTGCACATTATCAGAACTCAATAGAACACTTCACCAAGTGGTACAACATAACCATCTTCAACTCAACTCTCGAAAACTTCCAAGAAAGGACTACAGCATTACAACACTTTCATCCCATCATCATTGACAATACCACAATTGATATGGTTGAATATTTCAAGATTTGGGAGTCACACTTGACAATAAACTCAGTTTTGACTCACACAATGGACATGTGTATAAACTAAAGACCTCAGTTATCCGTAAACTTGGGGCGATTTACAGTTTCCCCACACCTTCTGTTAATGTTGTATAAAAGTATCATCCAGCCAATCCTCCTATACTGTTCTCTGCCTACGACAATACTCACAGTCAAAAACCGGAACATGTTCACTAAAATAACCTCCATAGCAGCTAAAATCATTGGTTATCTTCCACTCCCAAACCTCTCACAGTTAAACACTAAGGCCATTACACGCATCACCAGGCACAACACAGGACCACACCACCCACTGCACCATTGCTTCCTCCCTGTTACCCTGGTCGATTTATACAGTCCATCAGATACAACAGAGCACGCTTTTAAAAACAGTTTAATCCCACAGCTATCAATACTTGAACAATATGTGATAACGGTTCGAAATTGATATCTGAAATTTTGTCACAAATGACTGTAGGTGTTATATGTGGGTGTGCTATGGTGTTCCTGCTCGTGCCAGCTGTGATAACACTTCCTATGGGACACAATAATAAAGTAACTAACTAACTAACTTTTGTATAGTCTGCTGGGAGATGTGTTCTGCGGTGTATGCCTGATCAATGGTCCTTGCTGAATCCATCCTTAAACCCCTTCGGCCCAATAAAAGTGTATTAGTATTGTATTGTATTTACCTGGAAATGTTGTTAAAAAATTCTTCAGGATCTGAGATGATGTTGGTTTTAAGCAAATTGTCCCTCTGTGCAAACTTTCCACACAAGCTGTTGAGACACAGTTTAGCAACCTGTCTCTTCACGGGGTTTGCCTCAATTTTGGCAGCGTCTAACAAAATGCCCTGATGAGCCTGATAGGGCCGATTTGTTTTTCCTTTCTCGTTTAGGGCGTGCTGGATAAAGATTTTTTGTTTGTGCATCATTCTAGCCACTGGATTGAAGCGTTTGAGAATCTTTTACGCTGGTGTTTGTAGTTGTGGGGCATGGTATGACCAGGGTTTTAGGAGTCAGATAATTTCCGTGAAACACCTTCACGCAGGCCCCGGCGATGGTGATGGAACTAAAAGGCCCACGCCTGTCTTGGCGAATACTGTTCTGTGAATTTGGTGTTTCTGGAGAGAAATGTCAATGTCCTTTACGGTAACGAGGCCTCCTCCCCAAAGAAGGTCCTTGACTGACCTCAACGTGCCCAGTTGTCAAATTCTTCCCTCCACGCACAGTCATTAAATTTTTCAATTTTCAATTCATTTATATAGCGCCATATCACAAACAACAGTCATCCTAAGTACCCTTTTCATAGAGCAGGTCTAACCATACTTTAAAATAGGTATTTACAGAGAGAGACCCAACCCACCATGAGCAAGCACTAGGCGACAGTGGCAAGGAAAAACTTCTTGGTGAGGCAGAAACTCGAGCAGAACTGACTAGGGTGGGCGTGCCATCTGCCCCCGCGACCCAAGTTGGGTTACAGAAGGAGAGAGAGGGGGAGAGGGGGGAGAGGGGGTAGAGAATAGCTTAAAGAAGAACATAGCAACACAGTTCCATATCAGATGTAAGGTGAGGTAATACAGCAATACAGTAGTAGTAATGATAGTAGTGATAATTAAAGTATTAGCTGCCAACACAAGTACTGCTAACCAATAGCAGTGTAAGTAATTTGTAATTCTAGCAGGTGTTGAGTGGGAGTTGTAGGAGCAGCAGGAGACTCTGTCATCACAGATCAGACCCTGCTGGGCCCAGTGAGCAGAAATACCTGCAGAAAGAGACAGAAGAGGAGAGAGAGACGAAGAGCACAATAGAGCACAGAGTTAGTAGAGTCATGCACTCTACACTGTGAGTACAGGGGAGGGTAGGTCCACAAGTAGTTAAGATGATTTCTCAGCTCGCTCAAGGTCATACCACCCAGTTTAGTTTGCAGTTTGCATTTTTTATTTGGTAGCAGAAGCTGATCGCCTGTCCAGGCAATATAATTTGAATCAACCTATTTGTGGCTCAGTGGGAAGCAGCAGAGCGAATCTACACTTCCTGTTACAGTCTGGGCACCCACAGGTCTTAGTTTTGCGTAGGGCAGACGGGATCATTGCAAACTGAACAGTAACCTCGTATAAATATTGATATAGGGTCACCCAAAGCCTTGTAGCAATAATTGGTAAGGCTTTGAGATTTTTATCCGTAGTAGTTTCGGCAGTAAAAAAAAACAGAAAAACAGAGGCCTGAATAATCAGAAATTTTTAAGCGTATATATATATGTAAAAGAGTACAAGAGTGACAAAAATAGATATATATATATATATATATATATATATATATATATATTTCTATATATACACACACACAACACAATATAAAAAAGGCACAGAAGGGTAAAAAAATTAAAGTGCAGCAATCAGCATTAAAAGTCTCTGTAATAAAACAGAAATGCAGTTTGTAATATAGGAAAATGTGATAATCATTGAGGTGATGAAAGTATGCAAATAAAGTGACCAGAAAGCGGAGTCTTATACAGGTTTATTTTGGGCTGTCTGTGTTGTACAGTCTGATGGTTGTTGATAATGATCTGCGGTAGCGCCCTCTGCAACCGTGGATGTGCAGGCCACCATGAGCTACCTAGGTCTCCCAAAGTCCTGCCATGCAGGGGTGGAGGGTTGTCCATGATAGATGCTTGGCCAACATCCTCCTCTCTCACCCACCTCCCTCAATGGTGGAGTCTGGGAGAGGGTTGTAGCCGCATCTGACCAGCTTATTCAGCCCTTCCCTGTCTCTCTCTCTGAGCATCCACTGCTCCAGCAGACCACTGCATAAAAGATGGCAGAGGCCACTCACAGAGTCATAAAAGGTCCCAGCAGTGACCTGCATAATTCAAGGACCTCAGCCTCCTGTGCAGGAGATCACCTGGGCCCTTGTGGCCAGGCTATGTTGTGGAGACCAGTCCAGTTTATTATTGATGTAAACACCTGTGCATTTGTACTCCACAAACTCAATGTCCAAAACCCTGGATGTTCACCGCAGTGGGAAATGACTTCCTGCTGAAGTCAATCAGCACCTCCTCTTCGTCTTGGGGTTTGCGCAGATTGTCTCTTGCCACACCAGCTCCACATAAAGTTGGTGATGACCCCTATACTCCAGATCATTCCTCCAGAGACCCAACAATGGCTGTACATCGGGAGAACTTCTGGAGATGGCAACTGTCTGTGTTGTGTCTGAAGTCTGATGTACAGGTGAAGAGGAAGGACATTATTACCATGGGCCCTCGTGTTGCAGACCACTACATCAGACACACAGGCTCTGCTAAGCCTCCCTACATACTGGAAAGTCTGTTAAGAGGTAGTCGGTGGTCCAAGTAGCCAGGTTACAGTCCTCTCCAGCTCCTTCCAGCTCTCTGAGCAGAGATGGTTGGATGGTGCTGAAAGCACTGGAGAAGTTGGAAGAAGGTAACCCTCACGAAAAGTTTTTGCAGTGTTCTCCAGGTGTGAAAGGCATCTGCGCAGCAGGTAGATACAGCGCTCTTCCACACCAATGCCAGGTCTGTAGGCAAACTGTAGAGTTGGCTCAGGACAACCTCCATTGGTTTTCATCAGGTGAGAGTTAGGACTGATTGTCTGAAGTGTTTCACCACTGGGATGTGCGTAGTCTTTGGAACAGGACCATGCAGGATGTTTTCCACAGGAACGGAACTCTCCAGACAGAGGCTAAAGTTGAAGATATGCAGAAAAACCCCACAGAGCTGATCTGAACGTCTCTGAGCAGTCTGGCACTGATGCCATCAGGCCTGTGAGCCTTCCTTGCTTGGATTATCCTCAACTCCCTTCTCATCTGTCAGATGTGATGTGAAGAGGCAGGAGGGGAAATGACCCCTGCTGAGAGTGTGTGGGGGGTAAGAATTAGAGGTGCCATAAGGTCTGGGATTGTGTGGTGGAGGAGGGTTATACAACTTAAACCCCACCCTAGGGTTAAAAAGCAGGTCTAGTTCATTTGCTCATTCTCTGTTGCCAGATTCTGGGCCCGCCCACTGTCCTTGCTGTGTCCAGAGATGGTTTTAGGCCTCCAGAATCTCTGTGTTGTTCCCCAGTTCCTCCAGCTTCCTCCTGTAGCTGTCCTGCTCCCTTCCATCTCCCTCCTGCCTCTTCCCTGCACTCTCTTCATCTCCTCCTTATTCCCAGTTTAAAAACCCGCTCTTTCCTCGCTCTAACAGGGAAGTTTTAATCTTGGGGTCACCAGGTTTTTATTGGAGAAGCCCACCTTCTTTTGTGGTAAGTACAGGGTTCTCCATGCAGAAGTTTATGTAGTCCGTGATGGCTATCAGACTGTCGGTCAAACCTCCCATGTGACCCACATGCACCTCCAACCGGTCTCAAAGCAGTCCCTCCCCAGTCCATCTCCTCACATACCTTGTGGTTGTTTGTTTACTATGGGTATGTAGGGATCAGAGCACCAGGTTGGCCCAGTGGGGGAGGGGTGAAGAGTTGTATGCATCCTTGCTTGTTATACAGCAAGTCCAATGTCTTCTTGTCCTGGTGTTGCATTTCATATTGAGGAAAGTGGGGAGATGGAGGACAGGGAAGCACACAGTCACCGAGATCAGTAGCAGGGCCTGGGGTGTGATGTCTGGAGCGACACGACAGGTGTGTGGAGCCGTGAGGCTACAGGCATCAGCCGAGAAAATGAAATAGCTATAAATATGAACCCCCGGATGGTAGTATGGCCGCATGCTAACTGCTAGCAGCTCAGTGTTTCTGTTGCAGAACTGCTCCTTTACAGGAACTGCCTTTACCCTGATGTGACCTGGGTTGTACCCATCTGTCATTCACAAACATCACAATGCCCCCTCTCTCTTCTTGCTCTCCTTGGCTTTCTGTCCGCTCTCTGAGTTTAAACCAAATTGCAAAATGTGAGTCCAGAGGAGTTCATTCAGTCATTTATTCAGTGAAGCACATGAGGCTACACTCCCAGTACTCCTCTGCAGCTCATAGCGCTTATAAGCTCTTCCATCTTCGGGGAGATCTCACGCTCCCCCATAATGACAGACAGTATAAGGTCACTTTCTTGTCCCTGCCGCTTAACTCTAGCTTCCTGCAGTTTTCTCCATAGTTCCACAGGGATCTCTGGTCTTGTTCCCGGGAGTACCTTTGTGTTGTAGTGCTAATGAAGCGATCCGGTGTAAACATGGAGCCGTGGCTAAAAGGGCTCCGAGGCTGTTTCAAAGAGTCCACAGTAAAACACATATTCCTAACTCGCCAGTTGTACATCCATAGGAGTAAACTTCCTAATGAGGTTGGTGACAAAAAAAGACGCAACAAAGTACAAAAACAACAAGAAATACCTTCCAGTCTGTTTAATTTCATCTATGCAGGATGGGATGGATAACATGAGCTTAGCTAATGGCAGTTATTGGCTGATCGCTTCTGTTGGCCACACAGCGGTGTCTTTTTGCCAGATTTCTACAGTCTAAAGTTTTCTCCAGCTTACATTTGGCACCCTCTGTGGTTCTGCACCACCGAAATAATTAATTTTATGTTCTCATCCGTAGCATCCGCACTATTTTCTTCAAAATTCTTCCAAAATATAGAGTTAGAATAGAATATTGTCTCCAGATTGCTCATTTGAGACCAAACATGATTGTGCAAGATTTCACCCACCACCTCCAGCTGTACTACATCATTGCACCTAGTCAGAGTCTGCTCCCCCACACAATCGATCCTACTAGATTTGATAAATGTTGTGATATTGGGGTACATCTCCGGGTAGGAACGTAAAGTAATGGTAAATGGCAAATGGACTTGTACTTATATAGCACTTTTTCTAGGGTTGTACGACCACTCAAAGCGCGATACTACATGTCATATCTACCCATTCCCACACATTCATACAGGCTTTTGGGTTCTATTCCTGTTAAAAGCGCTCTAACACATGCACAATTCCATTCACACACCAAATGATAAGCACACAATGTGGGGTTCAGTATCTTGCCCAAGGAGACTTCGGCATGGGCTGGAGAACTGCTGATTTTCCGACAGGGTAACCTGCTCTACCTGAGACTGCCTACCCCTGAACCCCAACCACAAAGGTGCTGCTTTCATTTTTAGTATGTTAAAGTATTTGCGCGTAGGTTTTTCTAGTTTCTCTGCTCCCACTCAAATTTCATCCCGGCCTCGAACATGGAGAGGACAAGCAACTCTCATCCGAAACCCACCCTGCTGTTGAAGAGGGAGAGATGCTTTAATCACTTTCTATGGGGGAGAGCGGGTGGAGGGGTTTGATTCAGGCTCTGGAAGGCATTTTCTATGGCCTGCAAAGGTTAACAACTGTAACTGTTTTGCGTAATTTCAGCAAAGGAGGTTTCAACAGTTTCATTTTGTAAAGATTTGTTTTGTGGGGAAAAAGCGGGTAGAGGAATTTGATTGAGGTTTTGGAGAGCATTTTCTATGGTACGCAAAGGGTTATGGTTGTAACTGTTTTGTCTGATTTCTGCTATTATATATATACCCTTTATGGTTTTTTTCTTGCGGGGGGAGCGCGGGTAGAGGGGTTTGATTGAGGTTTTGGAGAGCGTTTTCTATGACATGTCAGGGGTCATGATGGATAGAAAATTGTTACAACGGGTTCCCTATCGAACCTGACAGCCATCTCATCATGTGTTGCGCATATGTGTGTTTTCACCACAACACCCATGTCACACTCATAACTAAACATTTTAATTTTTTCCACATTTGCCCTGTAACCGTGGTCAACATCTGGTCAGTTTGCTCCTAAAGTTTCACGCGGTTCTCAGACATAGTTTGGAGACAGTTTGCTCCTTTCACACGGTCCCAGAGTCTCAACTACAAGGATCTGATGTATTTCTGTTCTGCGTCTGTTGTTCATGATGGTAAAGTGACTTTTTTTCACAGATATTTCATTAAGATGCTGCAAGTTTTCATTATTTTCTGACAATCAGCTAATTGAGAAAAATAATCGAAAGATTTATTGAAAATGATCATTAATAATTGTGTGTCTAATGTTTTACTGATTTAAAATAATAACTCTGTAGCAACAATAAGAGTGTTTTCCTGGTACAGATCTGTTTATTGAGTGTGAATAACCCACAGATGACATTTGAAGTGCAACACAAAGCAGACATTGGTGGATATGACTCATTTATTTTCAGGTGAGTTTTACAGTAACAGAAGATGCTGTTACAGGTTTTCATATTGATCTGACTTATTATTAAAATAAATGAAATACTCTCAGATAAAAAAAAGCCTGTATTTCCACCATGCCTGTAAACCTGTGATGCAGGGTTTTTTTTTTTTCTAAGATCAGTTCACAAGATCAGCTGTTAGTGTTTTAGTCTGTTGGAGGAAAGACTGAGCAGCACTTTGTGGTTCTGAATCATATAAAATATATTGTCTCGTACAGGTGACTGAAGAGTCACCTGACTAAAGAGTCACCTGTGGTAAAGGAGCAAGTAATATTTTACTGTCTTGGTCACGTTATTGTCTTGTTGGCTGGTTTATGAGCTGTGTGAGTCAGCAGCTTTCACTCTGTCACTGCGACTACTTTCTTTAGAAGATGCAGGTGAAGTGTGTGATGAGGCCTGTGTTCCTCCATCAGTGTGGGCACTTGATGTATTCAGCTACAGTACATTGTTGTTGTGGGATCACAGTACTGTGTCAGTGCTCAGAGCAGTCACTGTGATTAGTCACATAAAACTCAAGAAGCCTTTAAGTGCTCCTCTTGACGCACAAACACCAAAACACGAGCTGACCTCTGACAACAGATAACTCAACAGAGAGAGGGTTTCATGAAGAGTCTCACTTCTGAAAATATGCTTTAATCATTTACCTCTAACCTGACAGATAACCTCTTCTTCATATTTGGACATAATCTGTGCAGTCTTGGAGGTTTGTCTTTAGTCTGACTCAGCTTCATCAGAAATATCTGACCATGTCAGGATGAAAGCCATATGGTGATACAATGATATAATGATCACAACATACCTGATCTGGAGTCTGCTTATTTGATGTTTGGGATTGTTCTAAACTCCATGTGCAGAAATAACCAGGAATAAAAGCAGGACACACACACACATACACATTTACTGACGCTGTAGTAAAAAGCCCAGTTTGACTGATGGTGATGGCAGGGTTAACACTGATACTGCTTTGTAGGAGTCTTCATTCACAGCCATGTTGATGCCGCATTACTGATCTCTGGTCAGTATACAATAACACTTCATGCAGCTCTGGTTAGTATGTGATGGGCAGAAACATTTCAGATTGCAGCAGAGTTTTCCTGGTCTGACCAGACAGTAGCTTTAACTTGGCTCTGTCCTGGTGAGAGTTTCATATCCTGGGCAGGAAGTGTGTCATGGTCATGGTGGGTGTGACCCGGTTTCCTCTCTTGCTTTTGCCAGTCTTGCTGAGGCCAATGTACATGCCGGGGTAGGCGGCTGATTCATAGGCGTTATAGTTGTTGGCCAGGAGCTTCTCTCTGAACTTGCACTCATCGTTGTAGTGGCCCTGAGGAGAGGAGGAGGAAGATGAAGAGAGCAGGACAGGAAACAGTTCATCAGTTCAGTCACAGGTTCAGCTTCTCAGTTGGTGCAAATGTACATTATACTGTATGTGTGTAGTATATATGAATACTTAGAAACAGAGCTGGGCCAAAAATATTATCATGACAAAAATGTTCATCACAGGAAGTCGATAAAAGGCTAATTAAAGTCCTGAGTGAAAGCTGAAGGACGAAGACATGAACTGTGGTTTTAAACTTTTCTTTATTCTCAGAACACACACTTGACAAAGAGTGGAACATTTCACTGATCTGAGGTGGAACATTCAAAGCAATTACTGTAGAATCAAATCTAACTGAACTCATCTAAAACCTAACTCTACATCCTGTGACCTGATTAGCTGTTCATGAATCAGTTACTACTGATGATGAGAGTTATGTATGTGAATATTTATTTCATAGATTCATCTATTTTTTTCTCCAGTTAATGAGATATGATATAATGAGATGTCCCTTTCTTAATATGATGCACCCCGGCTGTAATGTTAGGGATGATTAAGAGAAGTTGCTGATCGGCTATGACAGCTCCTGTGTTTCTCTCCCCTCACTGTGAGCTGCTCCTGCTACAAGCTACCACTATGTGACTGGGTCAGAGGACTGGTTTCATAAAACAGACATTTGTTCATCAAGATTACAACAAAGGATAACATGATGTGACTAACAGAGACCAGTGAGCAGACAGAACCTTTAACTCTGCTCTCTGAAGAACACTCCCGAACTCCTCTAAACTTGCTTATTACTTGCTTATTACTATGGCTGACACACACCCACGTATCTGTGTGTGTGAGTACTGATATGAGATTATTTTACATTTCTTCCATTTTCAGTGTTTCCATTTTTTGTGTGTATGTCATAATAGGAAATTATTTCCTGACATGAAAACCATAAAAAGGATCATGTTAAACAAGAACTGTCTTTGTTATAAACTAAGAAACTGAGTGAGTCTTTTCTCCTGGTGTCAGAGATAAAGCTGCTGTAAACAGGTGTATTTCAGGGGGACGTGGTACGAGGAGGAACCGGCTCAGTGAGCTGCTGAGATCAGGAGCTACAGGCAACAGGTTCTTACTGCTGTTTGTGTGAACCTACAAAAAGCACAACATGTCATCAGGGCAAACACCATTATCCATGAACTCTGAACCATTTACACCCTCTGTGCATCAGAGCATGGCTGGCCATTATGATAATTCTGTGTGTCAGCCATACCACACACAGGGACCGACACTGTACAGTAATCTAAGAGAAGAATGTACCATCCTGGCAGGTTCCCTCACAGAGGTCAACTTGCCCGCCCCCCACCATGACTGAGCCACCTACCTCTGTACATACAGGACTGCTGTTAGATGACTAAGTGGATGACTAACTGCTGGATGACTAACTGGTGTATAGCTTACGGCTGAGTTAGACTCAGTCAGCATTCACAACTATTTAAACTACAGCTGATCAGTCTGGTGTTTGGAAAGTCAATGCCACATAAAACATTACACCTGTGGCTTCAGGCCAGAAGAAACTGACCTGCAATTAACTGTGACAAGAAGAGATATCAGACAGCACACACAGTGTATCCACCTCAGCTAATGTTGTGTTCAAATAATGTGATCATATTTTCAGTTACTTAACCGTTGAAAATGATTGAATTTTTCCTTGTGCATAAGTTTAGTTATTAATTATTAATTAATTTGAGTTTTACATGGTTTAATTATTATTCGCTTCTATTTCAGGTCATAAATCAGATACTCAGGTGATTTCAAAGAGTGAGGCTTAAATAAGTGTGATGCTAATGTCTCGGTGCCTGGTACCACAGGGATCTTGAGAGGTCTGTGGAGTCCAGGTCTCTACAGGTCAGAGCTGCTGTGGAGGACTGAGGAAGACCACCACAGGCAGGTATTAGGTATTAGACCTACAGCAGCTGCAAAGTTTACTGGTGTTTACTAGGTGAAATGCATTGTCACTGATCACATCATGGTCTAAACTGATGTGACACCAGCATCTGAATCATAATGTATTAAAAAAAAAATCATGACACACCACTTTTTCCAGAAAAGTTGGAAGGAGGCTGTGATGCACAGGATTAATGAGACTCTGGCATCCAACATGAACAGCAGAATACTGAGCTATAACCAACCAGTGTGAGTGTATTTGTGTGTGATCTGATCAAAGTGAACACAGTCAACATTCAACACCAGTGACAGGTTACAGCAGATATGGAGAGATACAATGAGACTCCACTGACACATGGAAATTATCCTGTTTGACAGTATCAATATGTGGAAATCATGTGTCCAAAAAATTCTAGTTCAGTTGACAAACTTGTCGCCCTGGTCCTGATCAGTTCTTACCGAGCCGTAGAGTTTCCCCTTGTTGCTCATGGCGATGAAGAGGCCGCTCCTCATCCCAAATAGAGTCACCACTCCTCTCTCCACAGGGGAAATCTCTAGAAGGGCTGGGATGAAACATGAACATCATCAGTAGCAGACAGGAGATATCAAAAGGAGACAGCTCAACAAAAGGAGAAACTCCTAATGATTCATATAATCACCACACAGACTGATTTCATTTGTAATTAAGTTCCCCACACACCTAGAGGAAATGGCATCATTGAACTCTAGACCTGATAATTTCAGGAAAAACACAGGACCTGACCTGCTGGAGCTTACCGAATACACACGCTCTCTCTCTCTCTCTCTCTCTCTCTCTCACACACACACACACACACACACAGGTTTTAAATGGACACAGATCTGGTGGTTGGCTGCTGGTGGAGTTGAACTGAACACTTTCACAATGACTGAGCCTCTCAGCTTTAGTCACATGCTGATTGTTTCTCATGAAACCTAGTTTTGCTCAGTAGATTTCTACTGTCAGTCTGGTGAACATTGTCTGGCCAGTCACTGTCATTTTAGCATGTCAGGAGCTGTGGTGCTGACGGACATCTGGCTCTGAGGGGACAGTGGTCCGAGGTCAGAGTCAGAGTTGACTGCTTACCCATCAATCATGTCACGCACACATCTGAACACATCTTGATTTACACTAGACAGACAAAACAGATGTTTGGGTCAGTCGAGGTCCACAGTGGGTCCCTGCTACAGATGAAGTTACTGTACAAGTGGAAATATACCAAGCTAACATGAGATATGGAGGGTGGTAGTGCACCATCGGCCCTGTGTCACCAAATCACTGGTTGGTTATTGTTGGCAAACTGCTCAGGATGTGATCAAAAGATGGGGACTTAACAAAAATGGAAATTTAGGAAAGTCAAATTGATTTCGTGGAGCATAAGGTTGTGACTTTTTCTGTTTCTTTTTCCATAAAGTCTCAGTTTATTGTTGGAGCAGTTGTTAACACACAAAACAGAACAGAACAGAGCAGAACACAACACAACAGAACAGAACAGAACAGAGCAGAGTAGAGCAGAGCAGAGCAGAGCAGAGCCTGAGGTAAAGAAATGAAATGAAAAACATCAGTTAGTGTTTAAAATATCCTTGGAATGATGCAACATATATACATGAGAAGAGTTCCACCTAAACCGAACCCTCATTTCCCTCAGTGATCAGTCAGCCACAGTAGTTACAGTGACAAGGCTCAGTATCAGTCTTTTGTTATTTTGTTATTTATAAACTTGAATTTAAAAAGCCTCTCTGGGCTCATCAAAGGTCTCTCTGTTTAACAGAGTAAACATTCATAACACAAAATAAATCAGAACATCAGATCACATCAAAATGTAATCAGCCGGCTCTAAAAACTGAAAGCACCTTATTCTCATGGTGTTGTCATTGCTGATGTCAGCATGACATCACAGTGAGTCGGGATCAAGCTGAACAAACTGTGATCACTGCTGATTGATTCTGTTTCATGTCATCAGAGCTGAGGTTATATTTAGTAGGAATCACTGAATCCACATTTGTCAGCAGTGCCAGTCTAGTATTATACATACTTTATATTTAGCTGTTTAAAATGAGCGCTTGAACGTCTAATGATGAATTCATTACTAATTAAAAGGTAGTAATCAATTACTATTAACAACTAGTACAATAATCACTGATCTTAATGGTTCTAATTTGAATCAAAATTCTCTCTTGTTATACTTATTGTATTAATGTAACCTTACATTTAACAGGAAATGGTAAAATGACTTACTGTATCTGTTCTCATTATGCACACCTGTGATCTTTCCATTGGGTAAGACTTGAATGTGGAAGCCAATGCCCACATTACAGTAAAGCCTTCTCAGTCTTTTTATCCCCAGCAGGTATTCTCCATCTCTGGCTGTCACCTCTCTCTTGTCCCAGGAGCTGCTGCTGGCCCGAACCAGCGACACTGCGCTCTGTATGGTCTGTCTCTTAGTGCTGATGACTGGGAGAGGAGCAAAGGAGCTGCACAGGAGGATCCCATACAGGAGCAGTGGGAGCTTGGACCTTGACATTGACATCCTCTGCTCACCAGTCCCAAGGTACACAACTATTGTGTATTGTGTATATTTAAGTCCAATTAAATGTTTACTTAGTATCAACAAAAATGGTCATAGAATCCTTCCAATGCTCTCTCAAAGAAATACCAAGAAGAAAATACCTCAACTTCTGCACTCTTTAAAGCCCAGAGGGAAGTTTCAGTGTGCATATTTAGACATCTCTGAACCCATGAGGGATCCAGTTCGCCACTGATTTGTCTCCTTTCCCAACTTTGTTTCCTCCTCAGGTAGATCCTGCAGACAGACAGCAGACTTATATGTACCCCATATTACATCACACACCACCTGCTGTCTTGCTTGTCTGTGAGTCACAGATGCTGTAGAAGCACACAAACTTAGAGATACATAAAACACATAGTGACATAAAACAAAGGGGAACACGCAAGTACACTGAAACATCAAGTAATGAATAAAGAAATAATCAAATGGAAATTGACCCTTCAGTAAATATTTCCGTATCACTGACATCACGTCAACATGGCTGCCCTGGGCCCATCTTCCCTGGTTTGTTTTGACTGTAACTTCAGTGTTTTAGTGAGCTTTTATTTGATGTATTTAAACCTATTTTAATGTTATTTTAAAGTGAAGACCCAAACACTCAAGTCTTTAAGCTCTTCTGTGGACTATCTGTTGGTACCTGCAACATTACTTGGGGAACCAGAGGATGGCATCCTGGGAAGAAAAAACATTATCTTTACCTACAGAGTCTCCTACTATGGTCAAGAGCAAGATAATCCCAAAACTGCAAATCCCATAATAATCCCATAATCCAACCCTCTTGGAACTGACAGTTTTAACCACTGCACCACTGTGCAGAGATGTTAAGTGGTATTAATAATAGTAATAACAGCAATAGCAGTCATGACAATTATTATAGTGGCAATAAAACTAACAGTAGGGCCAATAATTTTAAATATAACAGCAGGTGTTGAGCAGATTGTGTTGAGTGTTATCTCCATTACTACTGGATATGTTCACTCCTTCCCTATCCACAGTGAATCTACCAAAAACATTAACTGAAGCTTCAATCTCTGTCATTCTTAAAAAGCATAAGAATCTGCAAAACGCAGCTCCTGTAGACCTATTTCAGGTTTAAATGTTAATGTTAAAATACTGGCAAAGGCCTTGACAAGATGAGTAGAGATATGTCTCTCTTTAATAATTCAATAATTCATCAGAGGAAGACATGTGTTCTCAAATATATGGTGTCCACCTACAACCACAAAACCTGACGTAGTACTTTCTCTGGACACTGAAAAAGCCTTTGACAGTGCTGGTATTACTGGTTAAAATTACTGGGAAAATTCAGGTTTGGTAAGAATTTCTTTTCTAGATGTTCGGCTCTCAACATACTTCCCATTATAACTATAAAGAAGTCTGTCTGCTGTCACCATTGTTTTGTGCTGTAGCTACATTGAACCTTTAGCCATAATCCTGAAAACCTCAACACACCTGCAGGGTATACACCAGGGGAATACTGAGCATCTGGTTTCTCTATATGCAGATGACGTTTTACTTTATATAAAACAAACATTTTCAGGCTACAAAATCAATTTTCATTAAACAGTGTGTTTCCTGAGAAATTCTCCAGCCGAAGAGCTCATACAAGGGGCAAATACCCTTTCATCTGTTACCTGAAAGTTTTTGTTATTTGAGGACTAACATAACCCATTCACCTCAGGTGCTACATAAAAATATATACAAATAAAGTACCAAACAGGTCTGTATAGTAACTCCAATAAACTGGTTCCAAATTCTGACCAATAATCCAATTTCAGCTCCTCAGACAGAGCTGATTCACACACATAATCTTTCAGCAGTGGACATGACTGTGTGCCTGACATATTCCATTTCATATATTTTTTGAATAGTTGGCCCCTGGTTGGGACACATTTTAATGTCTATGCCAAAGTATATGGACTTGCAAAAATATCAGTAGAAAAGATGAGTCTATTAATTTATTGGCCAGCACTCATGCTTGGAATTCCAGGTTAAGGTTGCTGAAGCAATCGTATCATTAAAGTAAAACTGGGTGATAAAAAAAGACAGGAGCAAAAAGTTTTTTTATTATTAAAAGGAAGATGAGAGATTTTATATATCATGCTCCTCTTCATCTTCCAAACCCTGGCTGTTCAAAAGAACCCATCTTACCCTATTTCAGTAATCAGTATTAGTCATATCAGTATTGTTTTTTTCAACACACATGCACATTCACATAGTACCATTACAAATTATATTATTGTTTATGTTTCATACATCATGGAAGGTTTCATTTGAAGGACTTTTGTAGCAGCACAAAGTCTGGGACTAACTCTAACCTGTCAGATCCCCTTAGACCTGAAATTCTTTGGTATTCTCATGGCCTGAGAAGCATATTATGCAGCAGTGTAAAGAAAATGAGATGGGAGCTGAAGACGTCAGAGGTCTGGCTTTAATACCAAGAAGAGCATGACTGATATAGTTATAAATTTCACAGGGTGGTTGGGTTTAAAGGAAGAGTTACGTCATTTCCGTGAGGCAGAGTGTTTACTCCAGTAGAGGGTTTTCACTCTTCACTGCTGCTTGTGCTGCTGCTGGGCAGCATACAAATCACTCAAGCATAAAGACACATTGCAAACAACAATGTGATTCATACCAACAAATGTTGGCCTATTTAGTCTGCACATACACAATACAGCAGCAGTGGAGGGCTGATATCATGTGACATGTGGTGCGTCAGTGCGCCGCTCATGGAGGGCTCAGAAAGAGAAAGAGAGGCAGAGGCAATGATAGATCATGTGTGTACACATGTGAAGGACTAGTCACCCCACTGGGAGAGAACCCCAGAGTAGTGGTGACGTTGGTAACCATTTACCAACATTTGCTCTGACATCAAACCTCGTCAACAAGGTTTCCCCCAAGCTATGTGGGTGAAACTGTGACACTGACAGGCCTAGAAAATCCTGATAATCCTGGTTTATGGACGAAATGCCAGAGAGCATGGTTTTCCTTGGAATTCATCAACAGATTTTCTGGTGGTGCGTACAGTATGTTTACATTATGTTTCATAAATGTTCAGTTTAGACTAATTTAGACAAGGCAGATGCAGTGCTGCCTTTAAAAAAATAATGACAGAAACAATACATGAGACAGACAGACAAATAGAAAACATACACTAAGCAGGACGTTGTTAACAGGAATGACATCCCATCAGCCTAATTCTGCTGACAGTGCTTCAAGCCTGGCATGCTCTTTTACATTAGAACAAATCATCAGCAGGCTCACACACAAAGAAGCCAACAGATCATCATGGTATATGATGAAGCAATTATATATGCTCAACAGATCTTTCATATTCAAACTACAGACAAGGTACCACCAAACCAAACAAAAAAAGAGATGCACAATCTGAGAAAAAAACCTGAAAAACCTGAAAAAAAATATTCAGAGAGAGAGAGAGAGAGTCTGCTCCTAAACAGCTGAAGATGCTTGTCCCAAATCTTTGTATGAAATTATCTTTATGTCCATGTTGAGACAATTTGGTTTGGTCTTCTTTACTGAGAAACCTGTTCAAACTCACTTTACATTTACATCACATGTAGATCCTTGGGGTACAACAACTAGCACAAGTAGTGCTGTGTGGTATTTTGGAGTCTGACAGAGTGCACAGTGCAGAGGTGGAGGAGAGGAACAAATGCGAAGGAGGTCCATTCAGTTTTTAACATTTGATTTAACCCTTTATTTAAACGGGAAGTGTGCAAAAGAATAAACATGTACAGTTCAAATATGGACGGACACAGAAAATTTGCACACATAAATTATATTTAAGAAAAGCTATTTTGAGTGGTAGTCTTGTGGTACAGCTGATGGTAAAATATACTGTGACCTGACACTTTAAATCCTGTGTTTATGAGACCATGTCCAGTTTAACCATCAGAGGCCTGTACTACGAAGAGAGGTTACTTGCTTATCAGGGTAACTTCAGGAGTAACTTGGTGACGTCAGGTGTAACTTCCTGATTAACCTGTACTACAAAAGGTGGATAGGTCTTACCCGGGGTCTGCTGCCATGGTAATTTACACTGCGTCTCTAAACTGCTCGGACCAGTTTATGTTCGTGGTTAACTTGGTGTTACCGGTGTTACTTCTACCTAGGCTCCGCCCCACAGGACCAAATGATGGTGTTTTTTATGCTCCGCATTTTCCATTTTCAATTTCAGTTATTTTAATTTTTTTTTTTGTTGTTGTTGTTTTTTTCTCACAGTCAAGCAGCAGAATTTAGCATTATTAGTGTTGCATATTATCGATTTCAATAATCCTTTGAATGGGGGTGGGGGCATTATTGTCCTGAAAGACAATATAATGCGACAGGCTGTTGTAATTGTAGACTACATACCAAAACATGCAGTATTAATGATGGGAAATATGAATGTGTACTACTTTATAGAATGTTTATATTTCATCCAGGTTCAGTTTCCACTGAGGCTGAAATACTGTTAACATGAACTTCATGCTGAACATAACAGCATTACATTCATACATATACAGCCTGAGTGTTCCAGGCAGAACATCATTAACAGTGAGTTACATCTCATATTACAGATTAAGAACCTAGAGAACATGTGACAAATCTCCCTGTCTTTGTTGACAGCTGCGGTTTTACATTGTGTCACTAGAGTCTCTGTAAATTCCTCACAAACTGACAGAATTAACGTGCGCTCTTCATCTGAGAGATACGGTGCACGCCCGTTTTATGCACGCGCACTAACTCCGATTAAGTTAGCACCGACTCTTAACCACCATCGTAGTACCGTTTAACACAGATCGAGGCTTTTCTTGATATCCCCGAATTAAATCAGTGGAGGTTAAACTACCTTCGTAGTATAGGCCTCAGGTCATCAGGCTAAGTGGACTCAGTTGAGGTTCTTGAGGACATTTCACCTCTGATCTGAAAGGCCTCTTCAGTTCTAACTGATTGATGGACAGACCCATCATTTAATCTTGTGTGGGATTGTTAACACCTTAAGAGTTGTTGAGGTCACATTTGAGTCACTGACCTCCTTGGCCATCATGTGAATTGTTATGGTCACCTGAGTCATGGTGTGAATGGGTGTTGAGCTGTCCGGTACAATGGCCCTGAAGGTCAAAACACAACAACATTTCACAAAACACAACAATTCAGAAATCAATACATCCATCCATCATTACCTATACCACCTATCCTCTAAGGGTCGAGGGGGGACTGGAGCCAATCCCAGCTAACATTGGGTGAGAGGTGGGATATACCCTGGACAGATCGCCAGTCTAAAAACACAAAACAATATTTTACAAAACACAACAACATGAATGTCACTATAACCAAATTTACCAGCGGGTATGGGCATTGCTTCTCACATCACATTCAGTGATGGTTCTGACAATGTTCTTGTAATGAGCAATTCCACGAATGTACTCTTGACTGGATCAGGAAATCCTGGGTTGGCTTAACAAGTTGATAACCACCATTGTAAAACTGCTTACTGAGACTGCAGTTGTTGGGTTAAGTGAAACTTGCTTGGCGCATGCTCTGCTGCGACAACACGGTCTGTACAGGCTGAGCGCCCGTCTGTCATGAATGTTTGTTTGTACCGCCAAAATGACAAAGTACAGGTATCTCTTTGTAACCTGCGTGATCTTGAAATTGATATCTGTACTTTGTCACAAATGACTGTAGTGTGTTATATGTGTGGGTGTGTGCTATGGTGTCTCCCTGCCTGTACAGCCGTGAAAATGAATTTCCCCCATGGGGACAATAAAGTAACTAACTAACTAACTAAACCAGAGGCCTATACTATGAATGGAGTTTAACCTACTCTGATTTAACTCAGGGTTATCAAGGAAAGTCGGGGTTGACAAACCCTGACTGCCTCGATCTGTGTTAAACGGTACTATGACGGTGGTTAAGATGTCGATAAGTTGAGTCGGTGCTAACTTAATTGGAGTTAGTGCGCGTGCATAAAACGGGCGTGCACCGTATCTCTCAGATGAAGAGCGCACGTTAATTCTGTCAGTTTGTGAGGAATTTACAGAGACTCTAACGACACAATGTAAAACCACGGCTGTCAACGAAGACTGGGAGACTTGTCACATGTTCTCTGGGTTCTTAATCTGTAATATGAGACGTAAGGACACGGAACATATGTGATGATTTTTCAGATACTTGGATTACAGACAACACGTGGGTCACATGTCTGAGAATGAGCTGTTACTCTCTGTTAATGATGTTCTCCCTGGAACACTCAGACTGTATATGTATGAATGTAATGCTGTTATGTTCAGCATGAACTTCATGTTAACAGTATTTCAGCCTCAGTGGAAACTGAACCTGGATGAAATAGAAACATTCTATAAAGTGGTACACATTCATATTTCCCATCATTAATACTGCATGTGTTGGTCTGTAGTCTACAATTACAACAGCCTGTCGCATTATATTGTCTTTCAGGACAATAATGCCCCCACCCCCATTCAAAGGATTATTGAAATCGATAATATGCAACACTAATAATGCTAAATTCTGCTGCTTGACTGTGAGAAAAAAACAACAACAACAAAAAAAAAAATTAAAATAACTGAAATTGAAAATGGAAAATGCGGAGCATAAAAAACACCATCATTTGGTCCACATAACTTTACCATCGACTACATACTTTTTTGGGGGGGGTGGGGGATTGGGGGGGGGGGACTGACGACCCCAGTCCTACGGAGTCAGCCTCTCTTAGTCGTTGTGCCAATATCGATTGGTTCTTCCACCTGTGGGGCGGTACCTAGGTAGAAGTAACACCAGTAACACCGAGTTAACCACGAACATAAACTGGTCTGAGCAGTTTAGAGACGCAGTGTAAATTACCATGGCAGCAGACCCTGGGCAAAACCTATCCACCTTTTGTAGTACAGGTTAAACGGGAAGTTACACCTGACGTCACCAAGTTACTCCTGAAGTTACCCTGATAAGCCAGTAACCTCTCTTTGTAGTACAGGCCTCAGGTATGTTAAACTTGCTTCATAGTGCAGGCTTCTGATGCCCCAGGGTCATCAGAGGCAAAACAGACAGTAAAACAACCAAGTACAGCAGCGTCTGACTGATCAGCTCTAGCACCAACCCGCCGTGAACACATCCACTGGATAAACTCTGAACTGACTGGGGTTCTGTCCAATCACAAACAAGAGATGTTGCCCATTCTCTCTATAATCTGAGTTGTTGTTATTTTTCCTGAATTGTTGTGTTTTCTGAATTGTCACTGTGGTTTGACCCTCTAGGTCACCATGGTCTGGGGAGGGATCTTCAGATTGTATTGTGTATGATAAATATTGTTGTAGACCTCTTCTTTCACTCCTCTTTCAGATCATCAGTCTTCTCTGGTCAGAATGTGGACGTTGCTGTCCTCAGATCACTGTCCCTGGTCCTTTAGATGTAGGTGGACTGCTGAGTCCTGACCTGAGGGTTCAGGTTTGTGAAGCAGTTGTTTTGTTTCCCCAGTGTATGTTCCTTGCTGGATTGAACTGTGGACACTACATCGGTCAGCTTATCCCTTAGAGTGTTACTGAACCACTTGTAGATACAGTATGACATACAGCTTATCTTGTTTTACTCTTCAGCCACTTTACTTTATTAACCCTGGTCACTTTTTAACTGCACTGTACCTCATGCTTTAAATGTGTTAAGCTTTTTTATGACCCAATCCTTCCATATGTGTGTTTTTATATGAATTTTGTTGGAATGGCAAATAAACTTAAACTTGATGATGGAATATTATTTACTACTTATACTGAGAGACTGCCACTGAAATCAATGATAAGCACTGGCAGAAAAACCCACACTGAATGTGATTCAATAATCTTTTCACTGATGTTCTGGTCAAACAATGACAGGAAAGACAAACTAAAGCCCACAATATGATATTTTTGTCAGGATAACTAACATAACTATCTATTAGTTTCACAGTAATGTTAATGTTAGTTTGAACCAGTGGCTGTGTCTAAAACAGACAAAAAAGAAAAAATCACACCAATTCAGGACTTTTAATATGTTCTGAAGCTTTTTGAGGGAACTGGATTCGATGAAAATCAACAAAATAGCTCTGCCATCATTGATTATTAATGGAGCTTGGGTTTGTTTTGGCTGGCTCTGTGTGTCACCTGCCACAGAGGTGCAAGTAGTTCTGTGGTTTAACCAGCAGGTGTCGCAGACGGTCAGTAACGGTGATGCTTTCTAGGACCCTGAGGTGCGGGTAGGTGTTCTGTGTTTTAAATGGACGTGTATTAAATGTGAACAGAAGTGAGCAGTATTCTGTATGAGTGCTGTTTACTCACTGAAAGCTCTGGCGAACTGCACCTACCACCCGACTGCTGCGTTAAACACATTCTTGTAGGAAACACGAATGTACGTTCTTTCCCACGGGACAGCAAACGCTTCCTAAAACGTTTCTCGCGAGAAGAGACTAGCTTGGATAGCACAGTACGTGGCTTGCCAGCTGTGGACTGGCAGTGTTTACTGGATGTTCTGGTCCTCAGACACAGATAGTGGATGTGAGCTGGGACAGCTGAGCGTCGACTGGAAGCTCGGAGACTCTGACGTCTGTGAATTTTGTCACAGAGCGGCACCCATACCCTCCTAGCGACGCCGCCACCTGCAGCAGAAGGGGTGGCTGTTAAAAAAAAGCTCTCCCCGCTGACCCTTCAGTCTGTCGGTGATATGGCGGAAAGCGGGTCGTCGGTTGAATTTTCCGGCTCCCTGACGAGCTCCACTCTTCCACCGCCGAGGACCCGCATTTTCAAAATCATCGTGATCGGGGACTCGGGGGTCGGAAAGACGTGCCTCACCTACCGCTTCTGTGCCGGCAAGTTCCCCGAGAAGACCGAGGCCACGATCGGGGTGGACTTCAGGGAGAGGCTGGTCGAGATTGACGGCGAGAAAATCAAGGTGTGCACCTCAGACACAGATCAGTGTGTAGACCTGGTCCAGATGAGATACAGATGAACAGTTGAACCTGTAGGGGTTTCACCTGCTCTCAGATGGAGAACAGGTCATGCTAACATCTTCACGGTCTGTGGTTCAGTCTGTCTCTGTGAGCTGCTTCACTGCAGCAGCTGACGGTAGACTACCTGGCTCAAAGGCATGTCAGTGCTAAGAAGTGAGGGGGGACAGGTGCTGCTCCCTGGTCACATTTTTCCTCCTGACCCCGTGACCGTTTGTTTCTATGTGCAAACCATTAAGGACAATAAGACGATCACGTGGGCAAATATGAAACAACCCTCCTAAACCCACATGTAAAGGGCTAATCCAGAGATTTACTTTTGCCCTTACACAAAGCAAGAGACACAAAAAACGATCACTGAAATCAAAGCACCTAAATCTGTGATATCCAGACTTTCAGTCTGCAGTATGAGTGAAGCTGAAAAGATCCTACAGTTACCGTGTTGCAGTTCATTCACATTCACAAGTCAGTCTTCCCCTGCCTGGTAAAAACTAATGTCAGGAATGCACCACAGACCACAAATTGATAATTTTCCATATTTTTGAATAGAGTTTTGAGTGTTTCGTGTTTTTCTCACTGTCAACAAATCCCATAAAAACATCAGACAGTGTGTCATGTGGCTCATTGGTGTATTTTGAATCATTGTTGATTACAACAGTGGAGTAGATTTCCACCTCTCATTCTGTCTTGTGGGTTAATTTTATTTGCCATGACTGAACAGCTGGTTGTGACAGGAGGAATACGATGGATCAGGCTTTGATACACACAAACAAAACCTGTTAGAATAAATTGATTTTTGGTTTGGGTCTTTGAGTCTCGTCTAGTTCTGGGATTTGATCCATCTCCACCCTGTCCTCCACAGATCCAGCTGTGGGACACTGCAGGCCAGGAGCGCTTCAGGAAGTCCATGGTGCAGCACTACTACCGCAACGTGCACGCTGTTGTCTTTGTCTACGACGTCACCAATGCCGCTAGCTTTCGCAGCCTCCCTGCCTGGATTGAGGAGTGCAAGCAGCATGCTCTGGGCACAGAGGTACCCAGAATCCTAGTTGGAAACAAGTGTGATCTCCAAGACTCCATCCAGGTGGGCACGGATGTGGCGCAGCAATTTGCAGATGCCCACTCCATGCCTGTGTTTGAGACGTCTGCAAAAAACCCAAGCAGCCAAGGAGATGGGAGCTATGGGAGTGGAAACAGTGACCACGTTGAGGCTATTTTTATGACAGTGGCCCACAAGCTGAAGTCTCAGAAGCCTCTGGTGTTGAGCCAGCCATCCGGGGGATCAGGGGGCACCATCAACCTGAGCAGTGGGATGAATGATGGGGGCGATGGGGCCCGGAGCTGGGGCTGCAGCAGCTGCTGAGGGAGGAAGATGGAGGGAAGGAAGGAAAAAGCGAGACAACTTCAGCTTCAGGCTGTACAAGGCCAATGAAATAGAAGATGGAGGGAGCTGAGGAAAGAATGGAGGTCTAGAAAGGAGTGGGTCGCACAAAATGGCTTCACAATCAGAACAACACATAGATGAATGTCTCCATTTGAAGACAATACATTTTTCCAATGTTTGTGCTTGAGTTTATAAAAGACTTTACATGGTTTGGGGCAGTATGTATAGTGTGATAGTATGTTTTATGGAGCGCCACAATCTATTGCTCATAGAAATGATCTTGTAAGTCCAGAGCCTGCACCACTATTTGTATCTGAACTCTCTTAAGTCATGTGATATGAAAAACCAGTCCAGATAGAACCAGGATCACCTGGTGTAATGCAGCAGCTGTGGTCAGGAAACAGAACAGATTTACTACAATGTGACCTGGATGTTATCTTGTCATGCAGACAAAATAACACAATGCGTTATTACATAATACAATCTGTGACATTGTTTTCGGCCATAATTAGCATCAATGCAGCACTGACTGCATTATAAGTGTTTGAGTTATGTGGCCCAGCCCTTGTTGTTCTCATCACTATATACAGCACATGATACTCTACAGGTGTTGGAGTTGATGTGGTTTTAGTTGCACTGTTTCATTAAAGGTACCCTCTTGAGTTTTCTACTAAACAAACACATTTACATTAACTGTCTCTCACTGAAACACATGATGTGTATCACTGAATCCTAACAAACACACTGAATTCAGTTCATTGTAGAATAAATGTAGTGAAGATGTTAGTGCCAACAAGAGTCAATAGCTGGAACAGCACTGAAATCAACCTGCATTGTGTCACCAGTGTGTAGATGTAAACCAAACGTTCATAAAAACTTTGCTCCATAATGACGACCTACAGTGGTCCAGAACTCCACAGGGTGCCTTTAAGTGTGGCTGCTTTAAATCCACAGATTCAAAGTCTGTCAGCTGATTGAAACAGTGACTTAAGTGATCACTCAGTAAAGGGACTCCTCAGTTATAGTCTTACTGCTCATCAGAAGCTGAGTTGTCCCTGCAGCTCTGTGCAAATAGAAGGGCTGATCTGGAGATGTCAGACATGACAGGCTGAGTGACTTATTATTCAGACAGAGCATGGTCTCACTGGGAGCCTATGATGAGCTGCTGGGCTCTCTTTAACCCCCCTTCTTCCAGTTTTCCCTTAACTGTATTATTATGTATATGCATACATGACCCTGTTGCTTAAGGTCATAAAACTCAAATTTGAAACAGAGCCCACCTTAAAGCCCTTATCATGTTAGTGCCCCCTGGTCCAACTGTCTGTTTACCATAGTTTATAATCCCGACTGGAGTCAGTGATTCAGCTGAAAAGGTGTTTCATCTGATGTGTTTGGTCCAGTCAGGTCATGTAATTATTGTGGGCTGGTTCAGGGCAGGTCAGAATGTGAGAAGTAAAGGTCATTTTACAGAAGCTAGCAGGCCAGTTACAGCCTCACATCACAGAGGACCCAGTCCTACTAATGAGTCAGTAGAGTGGAGTGTTTTTGACCATGTTGAAAGGAAAATAGTTGTCATCCTCTCAGTTCTTAATGCTCAAGGAACTGAACTTCTGTACAACAGTACAGATGAACTGTCAGGTTTGTGTTAAATCCTGACGAGTCACTGAATCATTTTTAGTGGCACAACCCTCATGTTACCTTCCAGCTCAACGCAGTGAGGTACAGAAATTTAACCTGGGAAAAAAGAGAGGAAGGTATAAGATTACTGCTTGGCACTGACAGATGTCCTCAGTCAAATTATCAGAGAAGAAGTCATGTTGTTGCATCCCCAGTCAGCTCAAGCCAGCCAGCAAATATATTCAACCTTCAGACCTACACCATGGCATGTCATTGTGAATGACAGGTACTGCGATTGGTCCCCTCCCATCATAAAGCACCAGAAAAGCTCACTGAGGCTATAATCCAAATTTTTAAATAATCCTTCAACATATCAACTTAGAAGGTGAGGGTATGTCAGTTCTGTCACTGCCTCCAGGTGGAAAACTGGACTGGACAAAACTCTTAGTTATTGCAGGTTCAAATGAAGACATCTACTCCTGAGTGACAGTGCCTTTGTTTAGCTCAGTTTGTTAGCATCCAGTACCAGAGCTATCACTCACTGTGACAGCTCTTTGCAACATGTGATGTTGTCATGTAACAATTAAGGTGAGCACAGCACCAGTCTCACCAGAGTAATGTGTACTCCTTTAAACCATATCTGCCAACAGGCTGCTCTTTGAGCCTGCTGTTCATTGTTGCACTCTGATGGGGGATGTACCAGGAATCTCCTGTCAACTTGATGATAAAAAATTCAAAGGGAACCTGAAAGAATGGAGCTCAGAAAAGGAAAGATTTTAGGCACTGTTAGCCTGTTCCCTCTTCTGCACAGAAAAGGTTTTTAATAATCAGACTGGTAAACATTAGTATTGTGTAGGTTAGCCAGTCAGCCAGACAGTGAAAACACTTCCCTGTCATTGTGTATCAGGCTTTGTGGTGTGCACCTCTTCACGTACATGGATGCCTATACCCACTACTTATCCTGTATGTAAGCTTGTGATACAATATTGGGCACGTCTCTTGTATGATTAAAGCTCATGTTAGTTCTTTCTAAGCCATGATACAGCATAGTGTTGGTTTGCAGCTCTGTTTCTGTGGTTGTGGATGTTTGTTGTGGCCCACAGCTGGTCCTGTGGCTCTCTCTGATCACTCCCAGGCTATGCTGTTGGTTAACGTCAAACCAAACGGCCTTCTCTCAGGACTCACTGTTCAGAGGATATGCACACAGAAGGCCTGTGCTGACTGCATCTCTGTGGCCTGTCAGTATTGTGACAACAGAGGAAGACATCATGTGGGTGTTTTATTGTTTCTGCTTTCTCTTCTTCTTTAAGTGTCCTTTGTTTAGGATAAATGCTCCCCCCTTCACACTCGGTCCTGTAGTTTACTTTGCCTTACTTCTGTTCACTATAGCCATGAACAACAGCAAACACTGCTACTGTACCTCTCATTGCAAATGCTGAGAAAGAAAACTCTCAGTTACAGAATGGTATTTATTCACAGTGACTAATGAATGAATCTACTAGGGATGAGGGAATAAAGAGTCACTTGCAATGGTTTTGTCATGTGTAACCTTGCAATAAACTACCCTGAACATTTTGCACTGTGGGGTCATTTGTCTTTAGAAAATCACCAACAGTTCAGGCAGGTTTTATTTATTAAATACACATAAAACGTCTACAGATTTACGAATTTACAACATACAACATTTCAGGTATTCAGCTTTGGCAAGGTTTAAATGGAGTCTTTGGTCAAAGAGCAAATGCAGACTGCCACAGGTCAAAGTGCTCAGTCTAATCAGGAGCACTAACTACTTCTATGTCTCTACAGATCTCTTTATAATGTTCCCAGTTTTAAAGACTGCTTCAGCAGAGTCCTGAGATTCCTCCCCTCAGTCCATCCACACAAAGTAAGAAAAGCGTAGACATCTTTAATCACGCCCGTCCTCAGTGGAGGAGAATGGGAATGTTAAGGAGTGGTCCCTCTGTGTTGTGGCTGTGTCAGGTCAGTCTGCTGTATGGAGGCAGATTGGAGGGTCCTTCCTCTTCCTCAGTGGTGCCCTGGTCAATGGACTGAGCTGGAGAGTTGAAGAGTTGATTATCTCCTCCTGCTGGACATAGAAGAGAACTACATCACAGCCTGACTGCAGCAACTGCAGAGCAACTGCAGCAAAGACCAGTTTTACATCAGGTTACCTTGCCAGGTACACACCATCTCTGTGTCACCGGGGTCACACTGAGGAACCAGTGTCTCCTACAACATACAGGCATACACATTGCAGAGACAGAGAGGTTAGATTAAAACAGACAAAGATAAATTCTTATCCTTGGCAGATAATAATAAGTCATATCTACAGAAAGCCTTGTTCTCAGAGTAGAAGCTCTTCTCTTACAGCAGTGTTTGTCCTGAACAGAGGGGACTGTGGGATCCTGGTGGAGATGACTGCAGTTCACTCTTTGCTAATCCCCCCCTCTTCAAACTGTGTCTGTCCAATCCTAAGTGTTATCAGGTATGGTCTAATGCTAATGTAGCATTACTGGCAAGACAACAGAGCATATCAGTAACTAACTACATGATTTCATAGGGCTGTAGATTAGGTTTAAGTCCCCATGCAGGACTGAAACTGAACCTGGATACTGTATCACAGCTCTTTATCTGATTTGTGTACATTTACTACTCCAGAGCCAAACTTTTAACATGAGATAGCATTATTACCGGTTAGTCCTCATCACCAAAGTCTCTTCTCTTGTAAAAGTAAAACACACAGTTTGAAAATATAAACAATAATTCATTATTCTTTTTTAGCTTCCTCTCAGTTCACACACAGAGCAGTGCAGGAGCAACAGAGTATCAGACTAAACTTTACAAGGGAGTCTTTTCTCAAAATGACTGAACCACTAAACTAACTATGATGGAGGCAGAGAAGTAATGAAAATGGAGGGCAGAGCAACTTGTTTCCGGCAGGAGAGACACTCTGTGGTTTTGTAGGATTTTGTAACTGAGCTGTGACCAGAATGCCAACTTATGTCTGTATGAAAAACAAGACTGAATCGTCTTCGTACAGACATCTGATTTGACTGATAACATTCTTTTTTTAAATAAGTCAGAGTCAGCTCATTAAGCTAACATTAGCTTAATTAGCTAGCTAGGTAGAACTAACACAAGCATTCTTTCCTACCAGTCCAGTTCTGGCATCATAGCAGCCACAGCAGGGCAGACTGCGACAGCCCACATAGGTGATGAGAGAGGAGAGAGCCAGGCTGATGGTGCAGGTTAGCAGGATAGTGGCATTAGCCCCCTTCACCATCCGATGAAGCACAAATGTCTGAGCAGAGACACGAAGAGAGTCACTGCAGCACATTATGTATCAGTTATATCTTATAACCATATACATCCGTCAGCCACAACATTAAAACCACTTCCTGTTTTAATGTCATGGCCAAGTGGTGTATATATACTGTATATATCTGTATATATCATTCACATTTCATTCTGCAAACCTAAACATCAACAAATTAAACCTTTGTATAAAAACCTCAGGAGCCGTTCTTACAGTACAGCTTATCAGTCAGTAAACGGGCACAATAACAGCAGTTCTTCCTGAGTGGACTGCAGCCACAAATAATGTTATCACATACACCTGTGTTTACAGGTCTGCTTGTGGAGAAGGTCTACACGCTCCAATAAACAAAATACTGTGTATCACCTAAAGGAGGGATTTTGTCATGGTGCATGTACAAATGCATGTGTGTGTGTGTGGTGGTTACCACTTGAGGACTGTCGTGGTGGTGGAAAACGTCTTCATCCTCTTCTCCATAGGTGAGCGTCAGACAGGCATAACCTAATATAAAGAGCACAGCCACACAGGAGAGCCCAGCTGCTGCCACCATCACACTCACCTGCAGGGACAGGAGGACAGGGAAACAGTACCGTCTGTGTGTGTGTGTGTAAGTATGTGTGTGTTTCTCACGTTCTAACTGATGCATTATTCTTAATTACTCTATATTCAATTCAGTGTCTAGATAAAAGTAGAACATTGTAGTGTCCTCTGCAGCTGGAGTCAGGGCTCACTGTAGGCAGAGTTATGGTTAGAAATAGTAGATGTGGGAGAATGGTTTCAAACAACAACCCTGTCTCTGTGTGTCTCCGCCATAGACTGCTGTGTACACACCACAGCTGACATCAGGTCCCAGGCAAATGACACTAAAGACTGTGATAAATAAATCAAGTTTTTGTGTGTGTATAAATTCATACTGACCTAGTGTCTCCTGCTCATGGAGAACCACAGAGAACATGACAGTAACAGAGACAGAAAAACTTCACTTACCAGCACTGAGTTTTTCCTTTGGGAGGCAAACAGCGCCAAAACACCTGGAGAGGCCATGATCTAAAGGGAAGTGAACATGTGTGGAGTGAGAGGACAGACAGGAACAGGCTTTTAAAACTGGAAAACTACACGCCCCAAATTCAGCTGAGACCTGGTCTATGTCCCGTTACCTGTCACCAAACCGCCTGGAACCGGACTGATGTCAGACTGAACATCATTGTGATTAATAAATCTAGTTAGTTCAATCATGGTTAAAGATCATACAGACAGAGACAGAAACCTCCTGCCGACAGAACAACACGGACAGTACAGGTGGTAGCACCTGGTCCAGACGCGTCTTTTCCTCTGACCGGGCGCGTGCTGATTACCTGTCGAATGAGTTAATACAGAGTCAGTATCTCACCAGTCCTCCCCACACCGGGGTCCTGGTCGTACTCAGCGAGGTATCTTTGCGGAAAACAGCGTCCATGAACCCACAGACCAGACAAAGACCTGCACAGGCCACCTGGAGGAGACCGAGGACCAGCACGCTCTTCTGGTTAAAAATAAAGTACCTGTACCGGTCCATCTCTGGGTTCTGACCAGCTACAAAGTCTCGTATTAACAGTCCCCAGCCCGGTACCACGTTAACTATAGCTCAGCTTGGTCTGATCCGTTTGGAGGAGTTTCGGTGTCTGAGACGGTCCCGGTGATAAAAACTACAGTTAATGTCTCTGAAAACTCCAGTCCAGTTGTTTTCATTCCAGACAATCCCTGTTCCTGAGTCTGTGTCCTGTGGTGTGTCAGTTCCGGGCTAGAAGCTGGTTTCAGGTAGGAAGTTTATCCATTAACCTGGCTGACCAGCAGCAGGTGTGGAGGAAAGGGGGGTGGAGCCCGGAGTTTGGACTCTCAGGCTGCTGGCCCCGCCCCCTGCTCCTGCGACCGTCATAACAACAGAAAAAATCTAAATAAATAAAACTACTGTTTCTCTCAGTCAAATATACAAATTTATGAATGAGTGTTAAACAACTGTGATAACTCAACAGTTGTATATCTGTAGACTGGCTAACATTACACAGACCTGCCTTAACACACCTTCAGGCCCAGTACTTCTACCTGCAAATATTCACCCGTGAACCTGTCATTCTACTCTATTGTTAAAGGACTAAATAATAAATGTTACTTTAAAAAAGTTCTAACATTTATTTAAAAAAACAAACAAATGGAACTTAATATCAGACAACTTTAAGCTTGTTTATCTTTGGGTGAACAAGTTTGGGTATGAAATTATACTAACTTTGAATTTATCCTAAGCTGCTTAGCTTTTAACATTGCAGTATTTAATTTGCGTTAACAGCATCTGATGACATTCTTATTCATATACTCAACTCTGTATTTTGATCCGAAAAAAAGCTATACATAGTGTAGTACTAGTACTAGCGCAGCTAAATTTTTCACTAAAACACTAAAATGTAGTTTCCCATTGTAATGTCTTTTACAAAAGCCCAACTCATGGCGGGATGGCAAAAATACTGACAAACTTTGATAATGATGATAAATGAGGCGCATGGACAGATTATCTTTGTCTTAGACTTTATTTTGTAGCATCTGAACACAGATAATTAGGTTATAAAAGTGGAACAGGCTAACACGTGGTGTACTGTAGTGGTAGACTATCCATTATTTTCTCCCAGAGTCCTCTACAAATCTCAGGAAATACATCACTTTCCCAAGTTCAGATATTATAAATAAATTGGTCACTGCAATATATGTGGTATATGCTGTGAGCTGTGGTTAAGCCTAAGTGAATAGGCCTATACAATTACACTTTGTAAATGTACAGTGCTGTGCAAAGGTTTTAGGCACTTGTGAAGAAATGCTGCTAAATGAAGATGCTTTCAAATAAAGCCAAGAACAGTTTTTATCCATCGGCTTACTTCATGCAAAAAGAAAAAAAAAAGAGAATCATATTAATATTTGGTGTGACCATATCTTTAAAACAGCACCGGCTTTGTGGAGACCAGACAATCTGCTGCAGGATTACTTGCTCTTCTTGTCTCTGAAGATAGTTCTTTATGACTGTCTGTGTGTTTGGACTTGTCCTGCTGCAGAATGAATGTGGGACCAATCAGACGCCTCCTGGTGGGACTGGGAGATGAAACTAAACATCAGAAGTGCCTTAAACTTTTGCACAGTATTGTATGGTTTAGGTTAGCTGAATAAGTTCAAATGAAGTATGAGTTAAACACAACTGACAGATAAGATAAATACTATGGCGTACAAATGGTGCTGTTAAACTCAACACGTTGAGGGGAGCCCTGTAAACTGCAGCTGCTGTGTAAAACTACTGACAGAGTTAAGTGGAGATACAGACAGTGAAAACGGAGAGACATGAAAGTAATTTGTCATTATACCCTAAATTTATAAGCACCAAACATCAGCATGTAAATCATTCCCATATGAGTAATATGTGATGAAGAGGACAGGGGTAAAACTGGACAGAACAGCACCTCCAGCTACTGACGTGTCCTTTAATAACATTTGGTTTCTTGCATAGTTCTTGTGTTGCTTTAGCCCTGGATCTCCAAGGCCTTCAGTCAAACTTAACTGCTCAAGCAGTATTCCACTTGAATACCATATGAAGCATAGTAACTTCTCAAATATCTACAGTGTGGGCTGCAGGGGATATCAAGTACTATAACGCTCCAGGAGTCTTGTAAGGTGGTAGCACAGGTAGAGGGTTACTTTATTGTCCAGAGGTATTCATCTGCATTTTCATTGGCCAGTGGGAGCTGCCTGTCTCTGCTGGAACACCTCCAGTTCCTGCTTGTACCAATCAGGAGCCTCTGGGCCATTCTTCCCTGTCAGCCCATGATCGTAGCCGTAGGCAACCGTCAGCTCCTCGTCTTTCTGCACGGCTTTCAGTGTTCGGATGCACTTGATTGGCCCAAAACGAGGATGGACAAACCTGCAGAACAACACAAAGCTTTCAAATTCAGACAAGACACAAACCGATCTTGTTTACTTTCAGTCATACTCTGAAACAAGGATTTGAAATGATTCATGTAAAGATCAGGTTCATCTGGAAACCTGTCGGAGGCTCACAAATACACTGCACATGGTGTGAGTCCTCGTTTCCCCAAATCTCTACAACAGAGGTGGACAGGCCACAGACAGCACCAGCCAGAGCGCCACAATGGATGCATTTATGGGAAATTTGGAACTGGAACTACCCTTTAAGCCAACATGGACAAGAAGTCCATGTTGACATCATCTCCTGAGGAAGACTGTATGATGTGTGGAAGCTACTGTTTCAAGAATCAAGAATAAACTTTAAATCTCAAACTTTTGAATCTTATTTTTCTTCAGTTTGTACTCACGGGTCGTATTTGCAGTTGGGGGTGAAGGAGTGGTTCGCTTTGTGACCCAGAGAGGCACAGTATCTCTCTGTCTGGTCAAACGGCTGAGGGACATCGATCACAGTGTCCTCGTCCAGGGAGATTGTGTTTCCATTCATTGCCCAGTCTCTGCTGTCAACCTGAGGAATCCATGTAGTCATGACAGACAGACAAAAAGAGAGACAGACAGTTTCATTAGTACAAATACTGTAGAAATAACCTGAGACTAAAATCACTGCCTCACAGCTGTATGTCTCCACCAACCAGTCCAGCTGCAGTTATGTAGTGTGTGAAATCTTGAGTTCCGGCTAAAAATGTGTTGTGTGAGGTCACAGTGACCTCTGACCTCTGACCACCAAAATCTAATCAGTTCATCTTTAAGTCCAAGTAAACACTGGTGCCAGATTTGAAGAAAAGGTGCTACTGAGATATCATGTTCATGAAAATGGGACAGATGGATAGACAACCTGAAAACATAATGACATATAAACCAATGATATGTAAAGGGTATCAAAAATGTAACATTTTCTCATTCATCCTTTACTTTAAGCTGACTATTTCAACCATTTATTCATGTTTTCAGTTGTCCATTTTAACTGTTATTCATTACTTTTAGCTAACGATTTTAACTTCTGCTTGCCTGCTAACTAGTTTATTCACATTTGCAACACATGGTGTTCAGGTGTCCCACCTGAATGAATAAGGATCTTTTTATTATTCAGCAATTTTAGTTTTTTCAAATTACTTTACCTACTCTACAATCCTCCAACATACCTGCGGAGGTACCCCTAGTGGATTCCTACATGATACAGTGATCTCTTTCTTGACATGCTCTGTGTGTCATACCTCAGAGTGTGTGATGCGTACTCCGTTATAAAAAGCCATCACAGTGTCCATTTCAGCATCTGTCTTAGCGAACAAGCCCTGTCCTGCTCCTTTAATCATAGAGTCTGCCACAAACACCCTGACAACAGAAATAATATGGTGACAGTGTGATGAACAGTCCTGACATGGCTACAGAATTGCTCTGTAATGATCAGGATAGGGGCATGAACACAGGTGACCCACCTTTGGCTCTCATAGGGATCAGGAAGCAGAGCATGGGTGGCGATACAGGTGGATGTGGACTTGTCGTATGAGTACACAGGACCTTAAAAACAGATTATGTCACGTTAATGTTTCCATAAATGCCTCCCTCCATTAAATACAATATACATAAGCCAGAACCACAGAGGACAGCCTGACTGAAATGACAGTGTGACTCATCCAGTTTCCAGTGTCCGCACCATGATGTCACCATCAACATCCTAAATGTAGTACACCATGATGTAGACCAGCAATGATTGGTCAATTAACTGATTAGTCGATCAAAGAACATAATGGGCAATGGTTTTGAAAATTGATTAAATATTTGAGTCATTTTTCAAGAAGAGTACCTGTAATTCGATGGTGTTAGCCTCTGAAATGAGCTCCCTGTCTTATGTTATAGGTGAATGACATATTTAGTTGTTTTTTAGCTGGACTATTACAGTGGGGCCAGCTCTAGAAGCACAAATGGCCTTGACTGAGTGAGTGAGTGATAGAGTTGGTCAGCCGGCTGTGATGAAGTTACACCATTGGTTGGCCGGCTGTTGGACTTTTCCCATTTGCCGTTGCTCTGTCAAAATGATTTGGCGCAAACAGTTTCTATTACACCATCAGGGGGTGTGACTGGTTTCTGTTTGCCCTCAGCTCTGGTGTCAGGTGTTTGCAAAGCTCTGTGTCACATGAACGCACACCGCTAACAGCCAACTTTAACAGTGCTGTGGAGAGTTAAAACTGACTGACACTGTCAGCAGCCTGACAGGAAAGATATATGTGTATGTGAATTGTCCCCCTGCAACAAACACATTAAAATGAACCTTCCTTCTAATGTTAATGCACTGTTACTTTTTATTTCATCCACCCCCCAGTTCAGACACAGCCCATGTTTTGATTGTATGATGAAGACTGTCTGGTTTAAAAAGCAGCATGTGGTGTCAATAAGATATACAGAAGTATACAGTGAGGGAGATTCTATTTCCATTTGTGTTTTTATATTGAACATTAAGTTGTTCAAGTTAAATGCTCTGACAGTGTGGAAGACACACAGGATGCATGTATGATTATCTGGCTAGGAAAACAACAATGTAATCTAATGACAGTCTTCATCAGAAAATCGAAGCATCTAAATATTACATGGATTCAGCCAGCCAGATTTGGAGCACCTGACCTGGGCCAAACGCTCCTGGAGGATAAAAATCTCTCTCTCACACACTTGGACTCATCCCTGCCAGCGTTTGCACAGTTTTGTTTGACTTTTGTTTTGCTTTCACTTTACAGCACCTCACATCCCATCATGCTCACATATTCACGTCTATCACTGATGTTACTGACTGAAACACTTCATACTTAACATAACTTTACTGTCATCCATTGTGTCCATTTCCATATTTATCATGGCCCAGGAGCAAGGTTATGACAAATAACAACTCACACTACAGAAAGATGTCAAGATGTTCTAAGATGCATATCTTGAAAAACAAAGAACAATGCTAAATAGATCCAATAACTTTTGAAGCTTATGTCACCTAAAACTAGCACTGGCTGAAGATGACATCTGTGCTTACTGTTTGGTGTGACTTCGAAGCGTGGCCTTCCACTCGTTGGAATCAGGCTGGCGAGGCGAGCCTCGATAAGCTCCCCGTCTAAAGCTTCAAAGAGGCTGTGTGTCGTCTGGGTAGATGTATACTACAGATTCACCGGTCATCTCACCCTCCTCATTCACCTCTCCAAACACACAGCCCCCATCCTAAATACTTACAGTACACACCAACATACACAGAACACACAGTGAAAGACTGTACATTTACTTTATGTCAGTGCTCTGTATGTGTGGAATTCATGAGCTGATTGTTTCTTGTTATTAATAAGGCTTTCAAGAACATTTAGTGCCATACAATACTCCTAATGGTAAGATAAATATTTCCTAAACATGGCCACAGGAGTGCCTGAACACATGTAACCACAGGCAGTGTGTTGTCGATGAGTAGCAAGCTGACTCACAGGGTAGTAGACTCAGCACTCCCCACAGCGGTCGTTGTCTTTGTACTGGCCCTTGAACACCAGACGGCCCTCTCCATCGAACTCCTGAGCAAGCCCATTGAGCTCACCATCCACATACGTCCCATGGAGGACTCCACCATCTTCATATGTGTACACCCCCTGGCCCTGCAGAGCATCATCTACATAGAAACCTCCAATTACTGTAGAGAGGAAGAAAGACAGCTGCAGTGAAAATCAAGTCAAGCAATGCCCTTTCTGGATTAAAATGGAATTATTGGTGTGCATATAAACACATTAAGAAAGTTTACATTTATTAGAAAAGTGAGTTGTTATTCAAGGGAAAAAAAAGCGAAAACAGGACAAATGTTAGGAAATATTTTGAGATCAAGTCATAATGCTCCACAAAAATTAAAGAGGCAATGGTTGAGGAAAAAAAATCATGATATTAAAAAAAGGGAAAGAGGATAAAATATTAGTACTTTCAAATAGAATTGAGAATGAAGTTAATTTGAGAGCAAATGTCTAATGTTCTGATTGGACTGATTAGGTTGTCTTTAGCATTAGTCTGTACCAGTTACTATTGGTCCTTGTGTTTGGACTGTGACGTCACTATTCTGCGATTGGTACACAGCTGTGGTTTGTCTCTCTGAACTCGTCCTCCTCTGCCACCCTCATTTGGTGATAGGACTAACACAGTTACTATTATTTCTGCATTCACTAGAAAAGCTTCCAGTAAGGTATGGAGACATACACCACTTAAAGATACATTTAAAAGATGTGGAAGGTGTTTTCAAACAGATGTATGAGTTCAGGAGTTTACATGTGAGAAGCCTTCAATGATGAGAATGTAGTAGTTGCCATAATGAATATACACTCAGTGAGCACTTTCCTCTTTCCTCTGAGATTCTGCTCGATGTTGACATGATGCATCCATCATTTCTTCTAAATTGCCAACTGCATTCATGTTGCTAAGCTCTGTTCTACCACATCCCAGAGATGTTCTACTGGATTCAGATCTGGAGACGGGAGTGCTGAGTTCACTGAACTCACTGTGACGCCAGACATTACCCTGCTGGAGTAGCCATTGAAGATGGTAAGCTGGTGGCCATAAAGGTGATGAACATGGTCAACAACAATACTCAGACTGTGTCATTGATTGGTATTAAGGGCCCAAAGTGAGTCAAGAAAACATTCTCCACACCATTACATTATCACTAGCAGCCTGGACTGTTGTCAGACACAAGGCAGGTTGGCTCCATGGACTCATGCTGTTGAAGCCAAATTCTGACCCTACCATCAGCTGCCTCAGCAGAAATCTAGATCCATCAGACCAGGCTATGTGTTTAAATAAGCTTTTAGTGTAGTTTGTTAAAAATACACCACGTTGATTAACAGTCATAACAATGTTAGATTTTCTCCTGTCTTATCTATACATTACCTTCCATCAAAGAAGAAGAACTTTCCCTTGCCATTCTTCTCTCCATGGGTGAAGTGTCCTTCAAAACGATCACTGGATGAGTAGGTCACTGTGCAGAAACCATGTGGCTGATCATCATCATCCAATGGACCTGAACGAACACACACACACAGAGAGAGAGAGAGAGACACACACACACACACACACACACAGACACACAGACAGCAGAGTTAAGTCTGGTGATTTGACTCAACATGGCAGTGACTTAATCAAACAATACATAAAATACTCTCTAGAGGCAGGGGGTGAGGGTACTGTACAGTCAGGTAATAATTCTCTGAGGGTTCATGAGGGACTCCTTTCACATTACACAGTCATTTGATCACTAATAAAAATATGGATTGTTTTCAATATTTGAGGAAATGGAAGCACAGTGTCTAAATATTCAAAAGATATTCTGTATTAGCATTTAAAACATTTTAGAGCCCTGTTCATTAATCACGTCAGTAAAAAAGATTATTATTATAAACATTCCATAGAGAAACCCTAGACAGTAGATTAAAAGATGTTGTGAGCTCTGCCCATTGACGCTGATTCTTCGAGATTACAGTGTTTGAGGCCTCAGCCATCTGTGTCTGTCCCTCCCCAGAGAGAAGCAGGGACATCAGTGTAGTTAACCAAGAGTTCAGTTTCAAACTCAACAATTTCATGAATTCAGTTCTTCTGAATACAACACTATGTTCAGTCTAAGCGCGCTCACATCTGTGCGATGCAAAGTACGATACCACGCCACCTATCTGTGTGTTACAGTGTTGCTAATGATCAGACGCAGCACGTGAATGTGAGAAACTACTGGTATAACCTTATCATTATTTTATCATTCCTGACAGGTCCAACATTTCCAGCAGCCACTGACAGCGGGACACAGACATCACCCATGCCGCCCTCAGTCGCCTGTCAGGCAGGTTTCCTGCTGAAATCAAGTCCCGGTTCTCTGAGTTTTCGGCGGGCCCACCGTGACATGACTCATGGAGTTAACCGGGAACTGATATCCCAGCCTCACAGCTGAGAATGAAGCCCTTAGATCAACGTCTCGCCTTTCCAGACACATAAATCACTAAAGGTGCCTTACCTTCAACAACCTCCTCTAAATTTTCCTCATCGCTGTCCATGCTGCTGGAGGACCACACCACAGTCACCTGCTCCTCCGTCACCGGCGGGGCGTCAGTGGGCAAACGGCTGATCAACACCGACAAACGTTTGGGGATGGACGTGACTGTGGGTTTTGCTGCACAGAGCAGACTCAAACGGCTGGGAATTGATTATTTTATTTTATTTTGAATCAGTTAAATGGGGCTGGTTCATCATTTATCATTCAATTTCAATATACATAGAATGTATAATAATATTTGTGGGTAACTATCTAACTCAACAGCAGAAAACAGCTCAATCGCCTAAAATTAAGGTTGCAAGTAGCAAGGAGCAGGTTTCAGAAGAAGAACGGAAATCTGAGGCTGCAGTGGACTGAGCTCACAAAATGGACAGTTGAACGGAAACACATAGCCTGGTCTGATGGATCTAGATTTTCTACACAGCGCGGCAGATGGTAGGAGTCAGAATTTGGCTTCAACAGCAGGTCCATGGAGCCAACCTGCCTTCAATGTCAACAGTCGGCTGCTGGTGATAGTGTAATGGTGTGGAGAATGTTTTCTTGACTCACTTTGGGTATAATACCAATCAATGACACAGTCTGGTATTTGCCTGACCATATTTCATCACCTTTATGGCCACAGTTTACCATCTTCTAATGGCTACTTCCAGCAGGGTAATGCTCCATGTCACAGTGAGTTCAGTGAACTGGTGACCTCCCAGTCTCCAGATCTAGTCAGTGGGGAACATCTCTGGGATGTGGTAGAACAGGAGCTTAACAGCATGAATGTGCAGCTGACAACAGCAGAAATGATGTGATGCATCATGTCAACATCGAGCAAGAATCTCAGAGGAAAGTTTCCAACATCTGGAGGAACTGTGAGAGAGAGTGTATATCCTGATCCATTCATGCTTTAAGTTTACTTTGTTCATGAAAAGAACGAATAAGATATCTCTGGGGTCTCTATCTGGACCCATCTGATCCTACTTATTGTTTTCATTCCTCACCACAGCACTGACTGGAAGCTTGCCCAAGTATCTGAATCTAAGTGAACCCAGGCCCAGGCACATCAAAGTCTTATAAGGGTTCTATCATTACACAGCACAGTGCAGTGTGGTTAAATGGGGCCTGTCCTGGCACCACCGGCCAAACAGGGTGGGATCAGGGAGTTATCATCAGAATACATGATCGCCATCATAGAAGACTGTGAGTTGCTGACTTAATCATGGTCAGTACATTGCTATTTTCCTCTAAATACATGACTCTCTCAGTCATGTGACACATGACAGTGTGGATCCTGTGGAAGTTCTCATGATGGATGTACAAATGCAGGGCAGATGATGTCTTTTAGTTGAAATCTTTTGAATTCATGTTGGACAAATTGATGATCATAATAATGGTTTCCACCACCACCATAGTACAGTGAACATAGAATTAAGCAACGGTCCAGTTTTTCATATTGTACTTCTTTATTGCTGAAATTGTTACGTTTAATTCAGTCTGTTTGCCCATTTTATATTGGAAAAATGAACAATGATAGTAATGAAATAATACTTCATAATGCTGATCTACACGTGTGTAAGTAGAAGTGATAGACATGTAGATTCACAAAGGAAGTCCTTCAAAGGAGGAGATAATATCAAGACATACATAAATCACAAAATAAATCGTCATAAAAAACAGTATACATTTAAAAAACTACACAAAGACACTCACAGTCACTGGGAGCTGGTGCGGTCTCACTGGTCACTGGGAGCTGGTGTTTTCAACCACAGCCTCTAATGTTCAGCTTATTATTGAAACTGTTTGAGAAGATGAGTTGATTCGGCTTCATGATCACTGTGGAGGCTGGAGTTTGTGCTGCTGTTGAACGTTATAATGTGTAAATCATTTTATAATCAGATGTATTATGATTTATTCCATGACATAATAAAAACAGAATATATTTTCAGACTTTCCTCTGCATGTTTAGTCTTGACATGAGTCAGTGATGTGCGTCACAACAGCACCACACTGTAGACATATACTGTTATTATCATGCAATGAATCTCTCCACTGTTTCACATTCAATCAAATCGTATGATAAATATAGTATAAAACATTTTATTTGTACAGGGGATTTCAAAAATTAAACAACGTTCACAAAACCTAAGACTCATTAGTATAAATTGCACTTGCGAGATGGAATAAATACATTTCACATCAGAGTTACAATATACAGTAGTTTAACACTTTTCAGGTAAAGTTGGTATTTGTAAATTTAAGCAAATAAAATCCAGTATTCATGATAGCATCTGATTATCATGCAGTAAAGTGGAACAGTTAACATTTGTACTCTTTCATATTTTTATGTATAGTAGTGTTCTGTCAGTTCTTCGAGAAAAGATGATATTGATATATGAAAAAAAACCCTTTCACTACATTAGCACAAAACACATTAGCTGCTTCAGGATCCTAGCTGTACAGCTCACTAGTTAACCTGCTGAGAAAACCTCTCTTGTAAAAGATCATATTTGTCATACTCTTCCTATTTGTCTTCTTCTTCCTAAATAACAGGATGTTTCTAAATGAATCATCATTCTATTAAAATCAGCAAGTGTTAGTTATTATTACATTTGTGGGCAGTGCCAGTCCTCTGAAGTAACACACAAAGGACACATGAAGATTAGCCTTGGTATCTGTTCATCATCACATGACTAAGTTAGCGGGGCTTAGTCAACTTAAACACTGGTCAGCATCTGCCAAATACCTGTACTACAATGAAAGGCACAAACACTGTTCCTTTGTTCAACACAAAGGCATGTCTGTGAACTGACAGTGAGTCAATCTTTGTCTCATGGCTGAGGAGAGGCTTCTGTGTTGGAGGAGGGAGGGGTGCTTTCGACACTAAAACAGTACAGAGGAAGAGACAGATGTGTCATTACTGATCCCTGTCCACACAAAGCTACATTCTACTAACAGAGTCAGCATTCAGGAATCCTCCTCTATCATTTTTTGTCATGATAGGCATGTTACAGTGTTGTAATAGCACATACTGGTCTTAGTCGAGCTGCTGGAAGATCCGGTGATTTGTGGTTGTTGCCCAGGGTCTGATGGGAGAACGAAACAGAACAGACAGACCTCCTTACTTAACTAATTCAATGGAGTAAACTGGAGTAAAGTTTGACTCCATTCACCTCCTGTGTTGTCTGTCAGCTTTGGTGGAAAGGTCAGCTGTTTGTCCGTCATGCAGCTAGGAGGAGTGGCACTGAGTGCTGAGCTACAGCTGGGAGGGGAGAGGATTGGGATGGGAGGAGAGTAAGGAGGCATGGTTGGGGTGGGAAGAGGCTGGAGAAAACATAAATGCGGTAGCATCAAAGTCAAATAGAGAGCAGTAAGCACTAAAAGATGAGCTGGGTGGATTTCAGAGAGTAAATGGGATCAAGTTTTTGAGGTGTTATATGATGTTGAATCTTCATCTACTAAAGTTATGATTTAGGGATGTTCCAGGAAACAATGATCCTCTCACCTCCTCCTCTGTTTCCTCCTCCCTCATCATGTAGGCTCCACCACCAATGATGGGAAGACGCAATCGTCCGACAACTCTCCCTCCCAAACCATCATCACCTATAAAACAATCCATTCATGTATAGATAATGTGGGGACATATCAAAATAAAACCTAAATGTTAAAACAGAGCAGGTGGAAACACCAGCACAGCCTCCTTGATCCATCTAGCTGTTCGACTAAATCATTAAACTCTTGTTTGGTCAGAATCCTAAAGTGAAGCTGAGACCTGATGAAAGTGGAGCCCAGTGTAGGCTGCAAGCCTGACGACTGAACCTAACAGCTAAATCATCTTAGATCTGCTATGATTTAGAAATGGTTCCATTAAACAGTGTGCGTTCACAACACAACATGTTGTGTCTTCTGTATGAAGACAAGGAAAACTACCTATCTTTTCTGGGTCTTTGAAATTGGCCTCATTATTTTCTATATTATATTGTTTGAAAACACAGACATGAGAAAATGAGTACGTATTTACAACACACACCTCTCATGACGACAGCGTATCGAATTGGATTAGCGCCCCTCCTGGAAGCTCCTCAGCACTCTGGGCCTGGTGGGAGTACAGTGCTCCCTACACCTGAAACAAATCAGACTGGATTCTGAGCACACATTTGTCTAATATATTACCTTATCATGAATCATTTGGCTGCATATATAATGCCACATCATTACATATCATTAATTTGTAGAGTTTAGGACGAAGACAATGTTCTTTATTAGCAATGTAATGTAAGAAGTTGTATTCATGCCTGACCAAATCTTTCACTAATACAACAACACTGTATTGCATAGGCAGGACACAATTACACAACATAACACAACACAACACAACAATATAACACAACACAACTATTGACATGCAGGTATGTTGCTTTTAGTGCAAATACGACCTCTGCTCCCTCTTTCTTTTTGCTGGTGGAGGAGGTTGAGCTGGAGAACCCATCTGAGCAGCGTCCTCTGCTGGTAGACACAGGAACTGCACACATAACGCTCAGGGACATAGCCCACTGCAGCCATAGGTTACACCTGCAGGTATGCGAGGCCAGATGTTACATACACAGAAGACACAGTACTACATCTTAAATCAAGGATTATTTACCTCTTAAAATAAAATTATATATATATATATATATGTATATATATATATATATATATATATATATATATATATATATATATATATGTAGAACAGCTGTTACCTTCAGCCAGTCCTCCCATGTCTCATCTTCAGTAGCGACTCCTCCCTTCCATGATAGACAGCTCATCGGCCAATAGCCTGAAGGTAATAACATCTTCTGTCATTTTACTCTCACACACTGCTATTGCATTTGCTAAATATATTACAGCTATTTCATGACACTAGATGATTTTATGTGGTCTTACAGGTGGAGTTCAACATCTTTTCTGAACTCTAAGGGTGAAGGCCCTGACTCTCTGCAATCTTCAGTCTTCACATCACATATACTTTATCTATTTCCTCAGAAATATCTATGACTAGATCAAACTAAAACAAACTGATTGCAAAAGTGCAGATGCTGATTTCAACTTCCTCCTCTTACGCTGGTTTCTTAGTTCACGACATTTCTAACATTTCATCTGACCTATGACTTCATGACCACAGATATTAGAGGTGTTAAGCTGCCATGTTGACATATATAATGAATCAGATAATTTCATTTATTTATTTAGTGGGGTGTTGGCATGTTTTGTTTTTATATTAGCCCAAACATTTTAGATTTCCTTCATTTTCAAAGCCAAATTTACCTCAGATGGTGAAGTGCAGCTGAAGGAAAAACCTCAGAGATCACTTTACAATCCAGGGACATGGCTCCTCAGGAGAGCAGCCTCCAATATGAGGCCTGACCCGAGCATGAGGCAGTCTACCCGTAGCACTTTTGCAGATGGTGAATCACCAAATTATATGTGTGTATTTTGGTGCAGTGTACCTGATAGCCATATATAACTCTGCAGGCTGGGATAAACACACACTCAGATGCTGATACTGGATCTGCAAAGATGTCTCCGTTCTCATCTTCGTGGTCCTCAAAGTCAGTCAATTCAAACTCTCCTCTGGAAAACACAAACAATCAAGAGTGACATGAGCAGAACTGAGTCCACTGCTTCCTCCTCCCAATGTTGCTACACTACAGCCCACCTCACTGGGCAATGGCATATTTACTTTGTGTTTTAATCTGGGCAATTTTTTTCCAGATGTTTAACAAGGACATCCGTGTTACAATTATGTATGTCTCAGGGCCACAGAGTATACACCTAGCTCAATTATGTGTGTGTGTGTTTTATCATACTGAAAGGTCTTCAGTTGACTTCCTCTGTTCACTGAGGCATCTCTCACTCTCCAACTCCTCCTCTGCCTGGTTCGCGTTGTACAGCCATAATTCAGTTCCTGTGACACTGTGTGACAACAGAGCCGGACGAGCCTCTGCCTTCACCTGAGCTGAGACAGGAGAGACAACAAGTCACTCACTGGGACACACAGCAGCTGGGTTTTGTTCTGAGCATCACATTTGAGATGTCAATTAGTAACTAACAAGTCCAGCACTGTAATATGGGTTCTTTGTACAATGTGAGTTCTTCCAACAGTGGGTCCCTCATTGAATTCCAGGAGTCATGTACACAGGTTTAATGAGATAGAAGGCTTTAAACATCCAAAAAAGCCATTTACGTCAAACTGGAAAACCATCACTGAACCTTAACTTATCAGACGCCCATTACGGTGGGTCCCTCCCCAAGCAGCCACACCCATTCATTTGGTCTCTCCATTGGTCAGATAAAACTGAAGAAGCCTTTCCAGGTGAGAGGTGGACTGTCTCCAAGACTCAAGTGAGTCCAACTGCCATCATACAGCATGTACAAGCATGTACAGCATGTATAAGTCAATACACACTGTGCTGACTTATACCCCTCTATGTTATTCTAATTGAGATTAAGTAGGTTGATTTGAAGTTCAAAAATGTAGAAACATGCCCATGGAATTCTGGAACATGATGCATTGTGAGTCTGTTTTGACCATCTTGCACTGGGGCTGACTCATGATGCACCTGAACTCAAGTGTTAGACTTTTACCTGTAACGAGAACAAACTTAAAACAAGCTAAATGCATTCCTGTGGAAAATCGTGTGAATACTGAAGAGCTGAATGAATCGCTGAAGCAATGCTTAAAATGGCTGAAATTATGGTTGAAATGCAGAAAAAGTTAAATTTGGTAAAATGTTATGAAGTTTAAAATGGTTGAAAGTAGCAGAAAGGTCAGATGCAGAAACTGAAAGTTAAAACCAATAGCTGAAGGAATTTGTTTGAATAGCAAAAAATTGCAGACAAAGTTGAACATTCAAAAAGCATAAAGTTGAAAGAAAGTTGAATAAGCACAAATGTAAAGGTTAATAGTTTAAACCTTTTGATAGTTGAATAGTTTCTGTAGAAAGTATGCAGGGTAGTTACAACCCCAAACAGGGTGGAAGCAGAAAGGAAAAACAACTAAATACAGAATCAAAAAGTTGGAAGTTAAATTGTAAAGAAAGTGGTGATGGAGCTTAAGTGCATTAGATAGAAAAGCAGAGAGCACAAACATGTTGAGAAAATCAACCCAAGGGAAATAACACACAGCAAAGCGGGCGATGAAATATGAACAAGGAATGTCTGAACTTCCTAACAGGTAAATGGAAAAATTAGGTGTGTGTGTGTGTGTGTGTGTGCGTGTGTGTGCGTTTGTGTGTGTGTGTTTGTGTGTCTCTGGCTATGTAAACAGCACAGAGATCTGGCCCGGCAGCTACAGTGAGCTCTGGTACAGCCACACAATACAAGAATTTTAACTTCTCGTGCCTCTCAAACTCTCCCTATTAATTCAAAAGCAAGTAACTCATATTACTTGAAATCGATTGACTACCAGCACCAGACTTTGAACACAGGCATGTGTTGTTGTGTGAATAAAGTGAAAAATGACCACAGTATGGCAGTTTAAAAACTGGCCTGGTTTGGAGTTTTGTCTGAGGAGAGCTAAAATGGAGATGAATGGGGCAGTTCAGGGCTCCTCTTGGTGATCAGGCTGCTGCCTCAAAAATTAATAAACCCTATGAGCAAGGAGTCACACTGTAATGAAAGGCACAAATTATCTCCAATTTGAGGTATAAATTGTGTGTGAGAAGTGAAAGGTGTGGGCAGGAGAAAGGTTGGGCCACAAAAATTTGAGAAAAAGAAGTTGAAGGGCTGAAAGCCAGAGTGGATGATGTCATGCAGTGACATCAATAAGTTTAAGACTAGAAATGCATTTCCTGTGGAAAATGCGTGTGAATGCTGAGGAAGCTGAATGGATACATGAGCAATGCTTAAAATGGCTGAACATATGGATTTGATGCAAAGAAAAAAGTTAAAAGGCTGAGTGTTGGACAACAGAAGAAAAAGTTGAAGGCTGAAATTATTGTTGAAATGCAGAAGAAAAGTTAAAGGCTAGGCAAAAATAATTGTTGAAGTTTAAAATGGCTGAAATTAGTAGAGAAAGGTCAGATGCAGAAGGGTGATTAAAACCAGCAGCAATCATTGGTTTGAATAGCAAGTGCAGACAAAGTTAGTTACTTTAAAAGCATAAAGAGTTGATTGAATAGCACAAATGTAAAAAGGTTAATGATTTAAACCTTTTGATAGTTGAATAGTTTCTGTAACCAGAAAGTATGCTTGGGAGTGATTTTGTAGCCAAACAGGGGGTGGAAGCAGAAAGAAAAACAGCTAAATGCAGAATCAATAGTTGGAAGTTAAAATGTAAAAGAGGTAGAAACAGTAAAATCAGCTGTGAGGTTTGGCTGGAAACAGTTAAAATGGAGAAAAATTATGAAGTGTGTCTGGGTGTGTTTCTATCACCAACTGAAATTAACTGTAAGTTACTCACAATTAGAACTGCTCTAAACCTGTTGGAAGTAAGAAAACTGTTGAACTGTGTGTGAATCCATCTTCTATGCTGTGAAGGACAGTTTGCTTGCTTGAGATTTTGACAGAAAAGTAAGTCAAGAGTTTGATAAACAGCACAGACATCCAGAGATCCAATGATCTGATCCTGTTTGTGTCCAACTGCACTCTGAGTTGTATGCCAATGTCAAGGTCTCAGCCTCTCTACAGGTCAGATTTTGCTCCTGCGCACCTCTTGAACTCTCTAATTCAAAACCAAAACTCCTATCGATAAAATCAGGTATTGCCAGCACCAGGAGACTTTACTGAACATGGACATATATTGTTGTGTGAATAAAGTGAATAATGACCACAGTATGGCGGTTAAAACTGGCCTGGTTTGGGTTTTGTCTGAGGAGAGCTAAAATGGAGATAAGATGGAGCAGTTGGGGCTCCTCTTGAAGATCAGAGGCTGCTACCGCAAAACCGTAAATACCATGACAGGGGTCACACTGTGTAGGCACAGAATTATCTACAACTTGAGTGTGTCGTGTGTGAGAAGTGAAAGGTGTAGGCAGGAGAAGAGTTAAACACAAACGTTTGAGGGAAAAGTTGAAGGGCTACAGAAGGTCTGAGTGGTGGCAGTGACATCCTCACTCCTGGCCAGTGCAATACACACCCATTATAAAGTCAGAAATTGCCAAAAATTAGTATGAAATATAAACTGCTGTAATTCAAAAAGCAGTGCAAGATATCAAAGTTGAATGTAAGTTGGCAAGCTGAACTTGTTGGGACCTGTTTAAAGTTTTAAATGAAGTTTCTGGCACAAAGTATGCTGAAGTAGTTTAAGTTCAAAGAGGCTGAAGTTTTCAAGGATTTGAACATTCCGTCCATTCATTTGAATGGGAAAACATTTGCAGTTTTTTTTTCAATGTTGAATATTTTAAAAAGTATAAATAGTATAAAAAGTTGAATACAAGCAGGAATGTCTAGATAGACTGAACATTTTGGTGGTTGAATGGTTTCTAGCACAAGTGGGAGTAGTTAGATGCCAAACATTACGGAAGAATAGGATTTTATAAGAATAAGATTAGAAGAACTATAGTGTGAATGCTCTCAGCATTCTCAGCAGTGTGAATGCTCTCAGCAATGCTGAGAGCTGAATGAATCGCTGAAGCAATGCCTAAAATGGCTGAAATTATGGTTGAAATGCAAAAGAAGTAGTTAAAAGGCTGAAATTGTTGAACTACAGAAGAAAAGTTGAAATTTGAAAGGCAAAAATAATTGTTGAAGTTTAAAATGGCAGAAATTAGTAGAGAAAGGTAGATGCAGAAGCTGAAAGTTAAAACCAATAGCTGAAGAATTCATTTGAATAGCAAAATTGCAGACAAAGTTGAACACTTTAAAAGCATAAAGTTGAAGAAAGTTGAATAAGCACAAATGTAAAAAGGTTAGTTTAAACCTTTTGATAGTTGAATGGTTTCTGTAGCAGAAAGTATGCAGGAGTAGTTACAACCCAAACAGGGTGGAAGCAGAAAGGAAAACAGCTAAATGCAAGAATCAAAAGTTGGAAGTTAAATTGTAAAAGTAGTGATGGAAGCTTAAGTGCATTAGATAGAAGAAGCAGAAACTAAACATGTTGAGGAATCGGCTTAAAAAGGAAATAATACAGCCAAAGCTGGGCGATGAAATATGAGCGAAGATGTCTGAACCTAACAGGTAAAATGGAAAGAATTAAGTATCATTAGTGTGTGTGTGTTTGTGTTTTGTGTAATGGGGGGTGGCGGGAAATTTTAATTAAAATCTGTGTAAAGGCAATCACCAATCAAAATGGCTGAGTTAATGTATAGTTTCTATGTAGATGTCTGTGTGTGTGTGTGTGTGTCTCTGACTGTGTTGTAAACAGCACAGAGATCAAAAGGCAGCAGCTACAGTGAGCTCCTGAGCCCACACAGCACACAATACAGAGATTGCTTCTGCATTACCTCCCTCAAACTCTCTAATAATTCAAAAACCATAAGTGATATCAATGAAATCTGGTGACTACCAGCACCAGGAGACTTTACTGAACACAGACATGTGTTATTTGTGTAGATAAAGTGAAAAATGACCACAGTATGGCTGTTTAAAAACTGGCCTGGTTTGGCTGTTGTATGAAGACAGCTAAAATGGAGATGAATGGAGCAGTTGAGGGCTCCTCTTGGTGATCAGAGGCTGCTACCTCAAAAACCGTAAATCCTATGGCTTAGGGAGTTGCACTGTGAGACAGAGCACAAAATTATCTCCAATTTGACTGCGTGACATCACCCACTCTAGCCAGCACAATACACACCCATTATAAACTCAAAAACTGCCAGAAATGAGTATGAAATATAAACTGCTGTAATTCAAAAACTGTACAAGATATCAAAAAGTTGAATACAAGTTGAATAGCTGAACTTATTGGGACTTGTTTAAAGTTTAAATGAAGTTTCTAGGACAAAGTATGCTGAAGTAGTTAAAGTTCAAAGAGGCTGAAGTTTTCAAGGAGTTGAACATTCCGTCCATTCATTTGAATGGGAAAAAATTTGCACAAAATGCTGAATATTTTAAAAAGTATAAATAGTATAAAAAAGTTGAATACAAGCAGGAATGTCCTAAATGAGCTGAACATTTTGGTGGTTGAATGGTTTTTCTAGCACAAAGTATGTGGGAGTAGTTAGATGCCAAAAAACGTACGGAAGAATAATACGTTTTATAAGAATAAAGATTTGAAGAACTATAGTGTGAATACCAGAGCTTTCCTGACACTGTCCTGCACTTCTGTCATCTTCTGCTCCACACTGAGCCCCGTCTCCCCTGACAAGAGCTTCAACCGACTCTCTAACATCTGTAGAGCCTGACAGGGACAAACTTTGGGTTACTTAACGTAATCCCCGGTTTTTTGATAACAGAGTGAGGTGTTTCACTATGGGAATCACTTTGGCGTGACCAACTACAGAAGCTCCAATGACACCACATCTGTCAGTGACAGACAGGTCGAATTGTGCCTGTCCCACACTTATAGGCCAGAGAAATAGCCTCCACAATCCAGTGAGACAGTCTCTGGCGAGACAATGGTTTGCCTTTATGAGGAGTAGCCCAGGACATGAACAGCTGATCAGCTTTCCTGAACCCTGCTGTTCTACTCACATACACCTGCAGTGTCCGCACTGGACACAAAGTGTTTAGCCTCTGCTCCTCACCTGAGGAAAAAGGAGGAGGATGAAAAGCCAAAAGCTCCAAAGTGGGACATCTGTAAGCTGACTCAACCACCTTAGGCACAAAAACTGGGTTGGGTACCTGGGGCAAACTGCAAGCAGGAAGGGCGGATAGAGAAAGCTTGCAAGATAATGCGTCCAGCACCACTGACAGATCCCACAGAGGAACTAAGGGTCTGGAAACTGGGAGCTTGCGGCGTGCACCCTTCATGAAACGACAGACCACAGAATGTTGTCCCACCGGCTTATCTCCAAGGCTCACATGGCATGCTGAGATAGCCGCTAAATACACTTTAATTGTAGAAAATGCCTTCCCCTTCTCAACCAACTTCTGCAAGAAACACAGCAGGTCAACCACTGAACACTGAAAAGGAATAATATGCCTAAAGTCACACCATTCCTCAAAAATCCGCCACTTTGCCCCATAAAGAGAGCGAGTGAAAGAGGCCCTTGCAGTCTGAATGGTCAATGACCTATGCAGGCAGACCTGCAGCATTCAGATTCCACCTCTCACGGGCCAAGCCCAGAGAGCTATGCGGTCTGGGTAAGGATGGTAAATCTCCCCGTGCGCTTGGGACAAAAGATCTCTGCATATGGGGAGAGGCCAAGGCTTTCCTGCCACCAGGTTCTTGGATGATCACCACGGTGCTATCAGAATTAGCGACAAGCCCTGCTCTCTCACCCTGGCTAGGGTGGGGGAGATCAGGCTGAGAGGGGGGAATGCATAGAGCAGCACGTTTGGCCATGGATGAGCTAGAGCATTTTAGTCCCACAGGGAGAAAAACAGTGGACAGTGGGCGTTTTCCTGCGAGGCGAAGAGATCTACGGCTGCCCAGCCGTACCTCTGCCAAATCTGTTCCACTACCTGAGGGTGAAGAGTCCACTCTCCGTACAGGGGGTTCCCCCATGATAGGAGATCTGCCCCCCTGTTCAATACGCCTGGCACATGTGATGCTCGAAGAGACAGGAGCCTGGTGCTGCTCCACAAGATTATCTTTTGAGCCAACTTGTGCAGCTGCAGAGAGCGAGTGCCACCCTCGCAGGTGATGTATGCCACCACTGTGGAGTTTTCTGTCTTAACCAAGACATGGCGACCTTGGAGAAAGTGAAGGAAATGCTTCAGTGCAAAGAACACTGCCCAAAGGTCCAAAATGTTTATGTGAGCCCGAGCCAGCCCCAGGCTCCAGGTGCCATTCACCCCTCTGCCCAGCATGGTCGCCCCCCATCCCAACAGGGACGTATCTGTCGTCATGGTTACCCTGGATGACACCGTTCCCAGCGGGACTCCCGATGCAAGGGCCGTCGAGTCTCTCCATTGGCGAAGAGGCGCAACACACGTTGGGGTGATTCTCACCCTGTGGCTGAGGTAACGACGCGGGCACAGGCGCTGAGATGATGTATCACCATAGCAGAATCTCTGATCGCCTGATCCCATGATTGGGAGCATATCAGATAATCGTCTATGTACGAGAATATTCTGATGCTACTGTTCTGTAACGGAGACAGCGCTGCTTCCACACACTTGCTGAACACTCTCAGAGCTAACGATAGCCCGAACAGCATGGCCAGATATTCGTAGGCTCTGCCCTGCGAACCTGAGAAATTTCCTGTGTGAATGTAAATGGCGATGTGAAAATAGGCGTCTGAGAGATCTATTGTCACAAACCAATCGCCTGGGCAGATTGAGCAACAGAGCACTTTGTGTGTCAACATTCTGAAAGCGTACTTTCATAAGTGCTTGTTTAACACACAGAAATCTAAAACTGGGTGAAGCGATGAGCTCTCTTTCTTTGGGACGAGGAAGTAACGGGAGTAAAATCCTAGCTGGGTTTCCTCGCTCTGAACGGCTCTGATCGCCCTTTTCATTATTAGGGACTGTATTTCGTTCTCTAGAACATGTGCAGCATCCCCCCTGGCCATAGAAACCAACACACCGTTGAATCTGGGTGGGCAATATTATCAGGAAACACTCCATAAATTTTCATTGTTACACAGCTTTATCTGTCGATGGAGCCTAATGAAACCAATCATCTAGCCAAACTCCAGGCTTGTCTTAGGGACATTAAAACTTGGATGACAAGCAATTTTTTACTACTGAACTCAGATAAAACTGAAGTCATTATAATTGGTCCTGAACACATCAGAAATAAATTTTCTAATGATGTAGTTCCACTAGATGGCATTGCACTGGCTCCCAGCTCCACTGTAAAGAATCTGGGAGTCATCTTTGATCAGGATATGTCCTTTAACTCACATATAAAACAAACTTCTCGGACTGCCTTCTTTCACCTGTGTAATATCACCAAAATTAGACATTTTCTGTCTCAAAAAGATGCAGAAAAACTAGTCCATGCATTTGTTACTTCTAGGCTGGACTACTGTAATTCATTATTATCAGGTTGCCCCAACAAGTCTCTAAAGACTCTGCAGCTGATTCAAAATGCTGCAGCACAATTACTGACAGGAACTAGGAAAAGAGACCATATTTCTCCTGTGCTAGCCTCTCTACATTGGCTCCCAGTCAAATCCAGAATAGAATTCAAAATCCTCCTCCTGACTTACAAAGCCCTTAATGGTCAGGCTCCATCTTACCTTAAAGATCTCATAGTCCCCTACAATCCCACTAGGACTCTGCGCTCCCAGAATGCTGGTTTACTGGTGGTTCCCAGAGTCTCCAAGAGTCGAATGGGAGGCAGAGCCTTCAGTTATCAGGCTCCTCTACTATGGAACCTTCTCCCAGTTTCGGTCTGGGAGGCAGACACCCTCTATACCTTTAAGAGTCAGCTTAAAACTTTCCTCTTTGATAAAGCTTATAGTTAGGGTTGGCTCAGGCTTGAACCATCCCTTAGTTATGCTGCTATAGGCCTTAGACTGCTGGGAAATCTCCCATGACGCAATGAGCTTCTCTCTCTCTCTCTCTCCATCAGTATGGATTCATATCCCATAAACATGTTACTAACTCAATATCTTCCCTTTCCCGTAGTGTACTCTTCCGTCTCTCTCTCTTCTGTCTCTTTCTGCAGGTATTTCTGCCTCTGGAGCTGTAGAGTCTCATCTGTGATGACAAGTCTCCTGCTGCTCCTACAACTCCACTCAACACCTGCTGCTATAATTAGAAATTTCTTATACTTCTGTTAGTTGTAGTGCTATGTTAGCAGTTAATACTTTAATTATCACTACTATCATTACTACTGCTGTATTACTGGCATCACCTTACATTTTAATCGAACCCATGTTATGCTATGTTCTTCTCTCGCTATTCTCTAGCCCCTCTCCACCCCCCCCCCACTCCCCCCACCCCCCTTCTTAACCCAACCGGTCGAGGCAGATGTCCGGTTCTGCTCGAGGTTTCTGCCTCTTAAAAGGAAGTTTTTCCTTGCCGCTGTTGCTAAGTGCTTGCTCATGGTGGGATTTGTTGGGTCTCTCTCTGTAAATACCTATGTTAAAGAGTATGGTCTAGACCTGCTCTATATGAAAAGTGCCTTGAGATGACTCTTGTTGTGATTCGGCGCTATATAAATAAAATTGAATTGAATTGAATTGAATTGAGCCCCATCACTCGACCACAACCCTGTACTGCTCCACGTGATGAGCGCAGGATGAGGTTGTTAACCACACAGATCTCATCCCAGAGAGCCAGGTTAGGTGACCCAGTGTCCAGCTGCCAGCCCATCTCCTCCAGTATTTCTGCCTGGTATGCAGACAGCAGCGTCATAGCATTCAGGGAGCACACCGATTGTGCTGCATATTTATACATCCTCTGGAAATCGGAGGCAGTGACACGTTCTGTTTTGCTAGGCAGAACGATGCTGCTGGAGGCTGAGAGAGAGTGATGGTTAAGGTGGAGGTGATAAGCCACTGAGGGCTCCACCACTGGGGGTCCGGCTAGCCCCAGTTCCCCCATCCCGTGGATCTCCAGATTAGAGTAGCCTTTGGTGGGAAGCTTACTCTTGAACGGGTTAGACCAGTACCTACTCACTTCCTTCATGCAGGCAGGCACTGCTGGCAGAAATTGTTTCGCTGGCGGCTGGGCTGGAGGGAGCCTCTTGCTGTCATAGAGGTCTCTCTCTGCCCCTTCAGCGTCCTGGGCTGCCGGCCACTGAATCCCCAACTTGGATGCAGCTGTTTGCAGACCTCGTATAAGCTGCTGTCCACTGGTGGAACAGCGTTAGAAGACGCACTGGGGGGTCTGGACTGTGAAACTGGGAACGTGGAGTCATCCTTCTCGTCCTCCATCTCATCCATAGTGGTGCAGGAACCGCACCCAGAAGCGATCAGAAAGCACTTGACTAGCCCTCCATTGACGCCGGCTGAGCAGCTCTGAGTCGTGATATACTGCCTGAGGTAGGGAGGGGTCTGGCCGCCCCATCAGCAACAGACTGGGGGTAACCGGCCACGAAGGATCCAGAACTTTCTCCTCGGCTCTGCGAAGAGTCGCTCTGCACCAGGGTGTTTCAGATCATGGTCGACCTGTCGGATGAGTAGCTTGGTCACAGCATGTCTCGGGTCAAGGACTACAGGGTGGATCACATCATACTCCAGGCCCTGGGCACGCCGTAGTCGACCTCCTACCCGTATCAGCTGGACTGATGTATCATATTCTGGAGCCAGTGCAATCAGGCAGCTGGACGAAGGGACTTGTTTCCCAACTGCTAGTCTGCTTCCTTGAACTCCTCCACTGTGGGAGTCCCTGTAGCATCAGCAGCCACCCCGTGAAGATACCCTGCAGTGGTTTTCACTAGTTCACCGAAGGTGCTAAACTGCTGAGCATCAGGTAAAGAATGGTGGGTGCTGGTTACCGTGCTAACCAGGCAAGTTGTGGGCCTTCGCAGCTCTTCAGTGATGTCTTCACTCGTCGTGACTGGGTGCGCTGGCCACTGGTCAGGTGGCAGCTGCAGAAATGGGGGACCATGGGTCCAGCGATTCTCACCTGAGAGATCCTGCAGTGACTTTCCCCGGGTGAGGTCATCCGCTGGGTTCTCTGCTGTCTCCACGTAGCGCCAGGCCTGGCTATCAGTCAACTCTTGAATTTCTGCAATACGGGTTCCTGCAAACACCTTAAAGCAGCAAGAGACGGACTGAATCCAAGCAAGAACAGTTGTGGAGTCCGTCCACATGACCACTCTGGATATCTCCAAGGTTAGCTCTTGGGTTAGCACGTTTGCAAGCTGTGCGCCTGTAAGCGCAGCGCACAGCTCCAACCGTGGCATGGAGAGCTGGCGCTTGGGGGCTACTCGGGACCGAGCTGTCAGGAAAGCCACCTCCACATGCCCCTCTGTGTCTTCCATGCGTAGATATCCCACGCTGCCATATGCACGTTGAGACGCATCACAGAAGATGTGGACCTCCCGCTTATTGGTTGCATGGTCCATGGCTGGACTAACGTAGCAGCGAGGCAGTCTGATGTTGTCCAGGTACTGTAACTCATTCTCCCAATCTTGCCACGCCGTAAGCAGCTCGCCAGGCATCAGAGGGTCGTCCCACTCCCGCTTCTTCGCCCACAACTGCTGAACAAGCACCTTGGCCCTCATAGTAGAGGGCGTGAGGAACCCTATGGGGTCATATTGGCTGGCCAATACCTTATAGATGTTCCTCATGGTGGCAGGGGAGCACTCCAGTGGCCGTGACTTATACCGCAGCATATCTGAGTGGCATAACCAATGCAGCCCCAGGGCAGGTTCATGCGGGTCCATGACGGTGTGATTGAGCAACTGTTCACTACTCTCTGACCTGATCTCCTTAGGCAGGTGGCTGATGATATCTGGCATGCTGCTAGCCCACTGTCGCAGCTCAAAACCTCCCTCCAGTAACAGCCCCTTATGCTGGTCTGTGACATCTCTGGCCATATCTGGGGTAGGGAAGCTCTGTAGCCAGTTGTCCACATAAAAGTGGTTCTCAACAGACTCACGCACTGCATCTCCTAGGTGGGTGTGATCATGTACATGCCTCTGTAGTGCGTATATGGCGCAGCATGGGGAACAAGTAGTCCCGAAGGGGAGGAACTGCCACTCGTACACTCTAGGTTGGGAATCTCTCTGTAGATCACGCCAGAGGAAGCGCAGCAGAGGGCGGTCTTCAGGCAGCAACCTCACCTGGTGGAACATTCCCTTTATGTCACTGCTGACAGCAATGGAATGTTCTCTGAACTGCAGCAGGACACCTAGGAGAGATGCACCCAGGTTTGGGCCAGACAGCAGTAGCTCATTGAGGTTCTTATCCCTATAAGTATAGGAACAGTTGAATACAACTTTCTGTATGGCAGAGTGTCCAGTTGCCAGAGCTTCTCTACCTGATTAAAGAGTTCAGCCGCAGGGGAGGTGGTGGCCACGAACAAACACTGAGGTGGGCGGTTGCACTGTTGGAGGGACTTGACCGGTCCTTGCAGCGACCAACCAAGCCTGGTCTTTACCGCAGCTGGGCCCCCCCGGCGGGCCAAGACGGACAGGTTCAATAAGGGTCACCAGGTGCGGACAATCTAAGCCTATCAAGAGGAGTGGGTGAACCGCTGTGAACGGCTGCAGGGGGAGTGTCTTGAGGTGCTTATATCTGTGCTGAAGCCTCTTCACTGGGTAAGAGTGTTCAGCAAGTCCTAATCCGCCTGCAGTGAAGGCATTCTCGATCGTAAATGTCTTTGTTGGTTGACCAGTTGGGGAGATTTTGAACGTTACCGATGAGCCATGTACTGTTTTCACATCCTGTCGAACTGTTCTCAGGGTGAGGCTCTCTGGAGTTCCCTGAAGCTGCAACCTCTGAACGGCCTCCTGGAGGAGAATCGTCCTCTCTGAGCCATCATCTAATATGGCGTATGTCTCCAAAGTGTGGTCGCCATTGCGCAATAGCACCTTACTGACCTTCAAAAGGACCTGATCACAGCCAACACAACGATCCAGATACAGAACATCCGTGGCTGACTTCAACTGTACACCGGTACTGTTCCCTGTTGTGAGCTCATTCCTGCCAGGCCGGAGATTCACCTCATGCAAGGCCTCAAGGTGCTTCCCCTTGCACGTCTTGCATAGAACTCTCAACCTACACTGGGCGGCCTGATGGTGTCGGCCACAACGCCAGCAACGGTTGTTGGACTTCACCCAGGCCGTCTTCTGCTCCTTAGTTAGTTGCTTGAAGTTCAAGCACTGGTCCAGAAAGTGCTGCGTATTGCTACAGTAGGGGCAGTAGGCTTCGGGCTTTTCTGGAGTTCCTTGGTGATCTGAGACTTCAGCTTGACTCGCTTGGGGATCTGTGTCATGGGCGGTACCATGCAGCACGTTCATGGTCTTGCTACTGGCTCTCTTATCCTTGTCGCACTCCTTCCTCACCCCACTTCTCCCTCTCTGGACATCCTCTAGCTTGTCGAACCGGTCTCCATCCTCTTGGATTTCCAGCTCATAGTCAAGCCACTCCGCGAAGTAAAAAATGATGAAGGAGACAATCAGTCCTTTTCTGGCGCTTTAATCCAGTGTTGACAACATACCTATGGTATTAAAGAGGTGTGTGGTTGTGTGTGTGTGGTTCTGAAATAAACAAACAATAACAGCTATTATTACACTTGACTATAACATAGTATGATTATGTCTAATATTTAATTGACAGCAATGGAAATGAACAGTGGCATAAATATAACTTAAATGACTGTTTAAACCATCAGAGGTAACAGCTAAGAAATATTATTTATAGCACCAGATATAACCAAACCAGTAAACATATGAACAAATAAAATATTCAACAATGTAATTACACCCAGCAAATAACAATCCAACTCATGTTTCTCTGGACGCACACTGAACCACAAACGGCAGCTCAAACGATACAAAGTAGCAGACTCAACTTCTGCTGCCGGCAATACACACATCTCGCTATCGTCAGTCTCTTCGTCTCTCTCTCACAAAACAGCGGCACTCAGCCCAATTGTGCGCAATAGCACCCCTGGTGGCTGGATCCGGTTAAGTCACCTGCTCTGTCGTGCAGCCTTCAGAACAAGTATTTTTTCTGGCATAGACGCACAGTGAGAACATGACTGGGGGTCTGCCAGCAACGCCTGAGCGTGTTTAGCACCCATACATGTTATGCACATCGGGTGAGGGTCCCAGCCTCTTTATTCTTCGGTTTCAACCCTTTGGCAGGGGTATCAGCTGAGGACACGGCGACTGGTAAGGGGGAGACTGAATTAATATAAGCTGTACTTGTTGCGCCGCGCCGCGTCAGCTTGGTGATTGCATTAGCACACGGAGTTTAGCCCTAGTTAGCCGTGTAGTGTTAGAGTTTGCTCACGCTGACACGTTAGCAGAACTCCAGGCACTCGGCTCAGCTAACAAATTAATGCTAGCCGGACCCTCGAAGGCTCGCCGTAACACGTTAGCCCGGAGGGTACACTGCAACACAATCACCGGTACATTGGTAATCAAATACAGGGTACCTGAGGAACAGCTCGCCTTGATGCGGACACTGTTTTAAGTCACTAGTGTAACCGTAAAGTTAACCTATTGCGAAGGACTTACTCAGCAAATCCAGACTTAGATTGGAAAAACTGTGTTCGGCGACATGGTCCTTGATGGTTCGTCTACGAACTGTTAAGCAGCTAGCCAAACTAGCCTGGAAGAGCTGAGAGAGCTTAAGTAGTTTCTTCACGGGAAGAAAGCGAGAATGATTTGAGAGGGGCTGGTCAACTGTGTTGCTATACAGGGGGCATGCCCCAGGCACAGTTCGACCTGTCTGTCACTGACAGACGTGGTGTCACTGGAGCTTCCGTAGTTGTCCATGCCAAAGCAATTCCCACAGTGAAACACAGAACAACATTAGAAAAAGAACACAGAGATACAATACGTTCCTCATAATTTTCCCACAGAATTTTAAACATATAGCATGTCGAATAATTTCTCACTAAACGTTACTACTTTCATTGTTACTATGAATGAAAACAGGAAAAATACAAAACAACTGTCCATTCCACAGGTTGTAGTTTTATCTGATCCATTAACTATATAGTCTATATTAACTATATGTGGTCAGTTTTAAAAGCAATTACTATTCTACAGTATAATGTAACAAAAAGTGTTTGAAAAAAGACTCAAACTACTGCAATGTAGTATCTTGGCTTTCCAACTCTGTAATCAAAGTCTCACCCTCTCTCCATGGGTGATGATCTTATAGTCTTTGGCAGCTTTTGTTGCCCATTTCTTGGCCTCCTTAACCAGACAACCCTCAGCTTGTGAAGCGCAGACTTCCTGCAGAGAGGATACCTGCACAGACGAGATACAAACACTTTCAACATGAAATCATTCAATATTTTCAACATCTGTATAATGTTCAGTGCAGCCTGTGATGGAGACCATCATGTGCAATCTTTTGATGAGACTGTGTCAGAAAGGTTGTTGATTCAATTCTGAATTCTTTTGAAGCTGAGGCAGTAGTTTATGGTGTTTGTGCTGTTTATTGGACTGCATTATGTTCTGATCTTGAATTACTGATAAACATGATGCTATACACAACTTTATCTCATTACAGTATATTGTGACAAAAACAATATACTAAATGTTATGCTAAATGTTTTTTTTTTAATGTTTCATGATGAAATATGTCTCAGCATCTATATCCTGGGACAGCATCAGTAACCCTATCCCTAATCAACTTAACAGAAATAAAATTTAGACCTAGAATTACTGTCCCTGTTTTTAGCGTGTAAAGTCAGGTAAAATTGCAATCCAACTCATTTCTTATAATATGTTTTTCCTGGAAAGCCTAGCTGATTTGCCAAAATTTGAAATGTGCCCCTTTACAACTGGAGGTCACACACATACACATACACACACACACACCTTGTCTCGTGGAGCAGGCTGAAGGGTGAATTCAGCTGATTTACTGAAGGAGACAGATTCTTGTAGAAACTGCTGAATGTTTTTCTCTCTGGTCACCTGACAACACAACAACCAATCACTGTTAACTAGGAACATCAAAAACATTTATTCCCACCCCCTGAGAAAAAAAGCTCCTTCATTTGTTGCATCACTGTAAATTTTGCAGAATTTGTGAGAAAAGCTGAAAATGGTCTCCTGACTCTTCTTCCCTCCAAATCTTCACCCATGCAGTCATACCACTTTCCCTCTTCCCTTAGCTAGTCATTAGAAGACATTTTTCTCTGTTTGTTTCTTCATCTCCTCCTTTCCTTTGTAATTGTCTGCCACCACCCACATGTCCTCTCAAGAGAAAGTGAGACATGTATTATGTCTGCTTTGTCACTGAGTTGGGTGTGAGTGGGTGGGTTACTGAAAAAAGTAGTTACAGTAACTCAGATTTAACATGAATGCTGAGTAAGAGCCCTCTAACCATCAAAACACAAACACATGGTTGAGCTCAGAACACACCTGTACTCATAGCTTTCAACAAATCAATATACTGCATACAGAACACAGTCACAGACACTCACACACGCACCTTAGTGACACTGTCCCATATCTTGCTGTACTGTTTGTGTGTGGACAGATTGGTATCCATCTCTGTCCCACACAGCAGGGTGAGATGGCTTCTCAAATCATCATAAATGTCACCATCCATTTGCTGACAAGGGAAATAAGGGACAAGGGTCAGTTTAGTACAAATACTTTCACCACCATTTTTTGCCCAACATGGTGGATCATGGCGTTATTTCTGAAAGGTTGAGAATATGGGTTGTTATCTCTGGGACTGCCCTCCACTGAGTCTCCTCATACTCCTCATACAAAAAATGTGTTGTGTCTGTTAATGGCTTTACCTCTTCTCAAGCATGTTCTAAGTAGGGGGTTCCACAGGGATCCATTTTAGGGCCAATTTTATTTTCTCTTTCCTAAATTATTTAATAATGTCATATTTTATTTCATTTCTACGTTAGTTAACGTTATTTTCCCTGCATAAATGCCCAGTTGCAGCCAAGGAGTGGATAGCAGTAAATTTTCTTTAGATTAATTCCTCCAAAACAGAAATTCTTGTTATAGGCTCTGAGCTCTCTAATGGCCAGGTTTTGCCTGCCCTTGGACTTATAGCTCAACATGTGGTACCTACTGTTAAAAAACTTGGAGTTAAAAAGTTATTATCTCATGTTAAAAGGCTCAGTTGTTTTTTTTCACTTGAGGAATATCAGATCATCTGTTTCCTTTACTGATCTTCAGAGAGTGATTCATGCTTTTATTACTTCTCATGTCATGGTTCCCATCCTCTTCCCCAGTTCCTTTCCTGTTTTTGTATCTGTTCCGTCTTCCCCTCTCCCTCTGTGTGTGTGTGTGTGTGTGTGTACTCTTCCTACAGGGGCGTGGTGTGGCACCGGCACAGCTGCAATCCATTACTCATCCTCAACCGTTTATCTCTCTGGTCTGCTCATCATTCAACGCCAGTTCGTCCGTCTACCTTAGTGGTAACATCTGGTCCCTCAGTTTAGCGGTCTAAAGCTTTGCTGAATCTCTGTTTTTGAAAAGCAATTTTTGTGACTTTGTCTGTGTTTGTCGCAGTCTTCCACCGGTGCCCTCGTCCGTCCCTGTGGTTTCCTCACTAGCTCCTGTTGTCCACCTGGCTTCTTCCCTCCCGGACTCTTACCCCACTCCTGGCACCACTTCCTGACTCCCGGCCCTGGATTTTTCCCTCTACCCCCTTAGTTCACCTGTTGCTTTATTGCTGTTGCAATAAACCACTTCCTTCACTACTCTCCTGGTGTTCTGTGATCAGACTCAGCGTCTGGGTTTAATATATATATATTAATCCATAACATCTCATGTGGATTATTGTAATGCAGTGTTCACATGTCTTGATCAAAATATGATTGCACAGTTTCAGGGTGTTCAGAACACAACTGTCAGACTTTCAACCAAATCACCAAAGTATGATCATATCTCCTCTATATGAGGTTCCCTTCATTGGCCACCTGTGCATTTTAGAATTGATTTTAAAATATTACTCCTGACTTTTCCATTTGGCACACACCCTCTGTTCTGCTGTACCTACATTTAAGTACCAGTATGGATGAGTAAGTATCTTATATGTATTCATTCATATGACAAAATTACACCGTTATTAGTGTAATTACTCTTATTTCACGCACTGTGCTAATAGTTGCCAGTAATTTTAATGAAGCAACCTTTTGATCTAGAGGAGCTCTTCATCAGGCACTGTCAAATCTCCATCACAAAGTTGAACAGACAATATATAGAGACAAACACATTCATCACTCAGGTGACTGTGATCTACATGATTGAGAGTCAATCCACTCACAGGCTGGACCAACTATTAGCACAGTGTGTAGACCTTATGTCTAGTTTTTGCTCTAGTTAATTTTTATCCAGCACCTGTGAAAAGTTTTGGATGCAATAACGCCAAGGACTTTGTATCACAGTTATACCCATGGTTCCTGCGGGATTACCATGGTTGAATATCAAAGACAATTAAAGAACATTTCAAACTGGCAAATCAGCCTTCTTTCCTTTTGGTTTAGAAGGTCAGTTTTCTGTACTTCAATCAAAGCAACATCTGAGCTGTTCAAGGTGATAACTGCTTACGAAAATCAGACGATGCTGGGTGGATTTTGTTTTCTTTGTTTGGAATATAAAACATCAAGATAGTAGATGATGACAGTAGCAATAATTTCTGAAATTCAAAATTTTGCTACTGTTATGACTAGCACAAGTGTAACACCTTACATTTCAATTGCAAAAAAGCTCCAGTAAGGTAAACAAAGATTTATACACTGTGCAGATTGTGTGTTTGTGTGTTACCTCCATGATACGTGGTAAGTCGTTAAATAGTAGTGTTAAGAGGGCATTGGCTATGCTAAAGCCAGCAGATACTATTACTAACCTGGCCAAACGGTCATCACACACTCCCTCAACCCAGCACCTGAGCTGTGCCACACACACACACACACACACACACACAACACACACACAATATTTTTCAGTTCAGTGAACATTACAAACATTAATGAAAAATGAACAGATATGTGAGTACAGATGTTAAACCAATAAAAACCAAACTTAAATCTTTATACTTTATTAAATCCTATTATTACTCAAAGTACTTTACTAGCTTAATATACTTAAAGAAATATTCATAATAAACTGGCAAAAAGCCCACGCAAACCATTAATCTCTTTACTTTGGCCTGTGTCCATATTCCCTTCTGTTATGCTGCATTCATGATACCGTCTATTTCAACCCATACCCAAGCAGTCATCTCTTGTAGTCCTGTTTAAAGTGGAAAATACCATGTTCACCTTTCTTGCCCAAAGTTGAAACATATTAATAACATAAAATAACAAAAAAAAAAAAAAAATAGTTTTTAATATACTTATGCAGATGGAGAAGGCAAAGTAGTCAAAGTCAAAGTCAAAGTCTGCTTTATTGTCAATTTCACATATGTGTAACGACATACAGAGGACCGAAAATTACATTACTCTAAGACCCACTGCAGCAAGAAAACATCAAAAATATGTTATTTAAAAATATTTTCGTTATTTAAAATAACACAAAATAAACTGCCTACAACAACAGGTCAATAAATAGAAAAGACTTAATGCACATAACAGGTTAAAAGTGGTAAATTCAGAAAAGTAAAACAGAGTAGACAAAGTGGTGAGTGGGGCAGAGGAGGGCTGATGGTTGCGGGTGAGCAACGTCCACAGTACTGTGCAGTGTTGGGAGATGAAGGAACTGGTGGAGAACCTAGGTGCTCATAGAAAAATGCTAAAAGAATGATGCTGGCGGTGCTATAGAAACCATTTTTGGTGGTTAAGTCTGGAGATTAAAATGTTATTCAAAAAGAGCTTAACTATGGATTTAAGGAGGTCGAGGTAAGAGAACAACACCAAGCCTTATAAGGTGGTTGAATTGCTTGCAACTTAAAGGCGAGAAATGTGTTAGGTATGGTGAAGATCATGAACAGGAACTGTGGAGGAGGAGGAAGCCAAAAAGTAATTATGGCATCACAGTGTTACCTTTAGGCTGTGGAGGGAGGAGGTGAGAGAAGAAAGTGCAGATAAAGAAAGGAAAAGTTTCTTTAACAACCATACATGGCATAACACAAAAAATCCTTCCTCAGGGATGTCATGACTTAATCTCATGCACTGATCTTGCATTACCAAGGAATGACAGAGACAACAATGTGAACTTTTTAGAAGAAATAGTTGATCTGAACCACCACTGTTCTGGCAGCATTGTCCCTGAGTTGCCTAAGGAGAAACCTGTCCCAGACAGGTCTTTTTGTCCACTCTCTAGGATGCAGAGAAAATGCTGCTAGCTCAAAGGGAACATTATATGAACATGGGGAAAGGGCAGGATGCCTTCTCATACATCAGTTAGAAGGTAGATGGCTCACCAAAAAATTTTCTTCCAAATTATTATTGATTCAGGTCCATCGACACCAACCTTATTTTGACAATTAATTAATCTGAAATCATCAAGACTTTCAAAGCTACTACCGATTTATACAAATCTGACTCAGATGGAGTGGATGCAGACCAGACAGACAGCTTCCTGTGGAATTTACAACATTTCAATCGTTAGCACCTTTGCTTTTTAAAACAAACATTTACGCATAAACAAGAAAACATTACCAGCACTAAGCTCCATCTACTGATCCGCAAAGGTGACAAAAGATCTCAATTTATGTCGTCAAGGATGCCCAGTCTCCATTGTTACTGAACCTCATCAATTGGCAGTAAACAGCTATATCAAAAGAGGTGGAGTCAACCAACGCATCCTTGTATGGTGACTATACCCCTAGAAGTCTTGGCATGGTTCCACTCTTAGATCCTTGGAACCTTTCTTGAGGTGTAAAATAAATATAAAAGCATTGCTTTTCCTATTAATCAGGCCCGTGAGATTACTAGTCTGTATCTCCTTCAAATTATCTGTGACGCTTCTTTGACAAGAATAATATTCCTTGTAGTTCTAAATAAACCTGTAAAAACTTTTTAAAATTTATGTTCAAGAGGGGTATCATGGGGAATGTTACAGCTGACATGCATAAAATTGTTTCTGGATCTCAGATACATAATAAGTGAATCCAAGTCGTTAACTCTTCATGTTGTGTTGTTTGTGTGTGTGGCAGCTCTAGTTAAACACATAGACACACTCCTACCACCTTAATCAACAACAACAACAACAACAACAAATAAAGCAACATTTAGCTGAACCTCTGTGCACCCCTACACCCTTACACACTATTTAGAGCAACTGGCATAGACAAGACCTATCTCAGCCTGGTGACCTTATGTTGATGGCCCATCAGCCAGCCAATTCCATTCCAAATGAATCTTCAGTACCAATTGTTTTGTAACTTACAACCAACACTTTTAACATTCCCCTGCCCCCAAGCCTCAGGCACTGACCATCTGTTTAGAGTTACTGACCAATCAAAAGACCATATTTCACATAGCGCACCTCACAACAGTGACCTCCTGTACCACATAAGATTAAGAGAGGCTGGAGATCAATTAGATATTTTTTTCAAATGTGGTGAAATGGCACCACTGCAAAAACCACCCCTTGATTGAGGCTAAAACCTTATCTAGTTTCTGGATATTTAATTGAGTCCAAAAACTTATTTATCAACCATGTTTTTATCAACCATCTACCCAAACCTCCTCGATAACTGCAGATGCTCAGATACCCGGTTTGTGCATCGCGGCCGGCAACACACTGGCAATGGGCTTAACTGTGGTAACCCTGATCCTGCGCTCCCGCACAGCATCCACCACCGCCTTGTACCCTGAGCTGCTCCAGGCCCCAACACACACACACACACACACACACACACACCAAACACGAGTAACCATCAAAAGTTCCTTTGGTGTCCTTTCCCAGTGGCCTATGTTGCAATGACTGCTAACTGTTGATGTGATCAGTGTGTGTATATTATCTGCAGCTCTCTCACTCTCTTAGCTCGGATGTCCTTTGCATTGTGAAGACTTCTGGAGGCTTGTCCAGTCAGTGTGCGGTATTCCTCTGCAGCAGCAAGTCGTGATGCAGCAGTCTGAGCTGTAGCATCTACCACTGACCGCCACACACCAAACACACTTCTGAAAACACACAAAGTGCTTATTATTGTTTCTCTAGTTAACATGCACATTTGAGTACCCTTCAAATACCATTCAGAAACCGGTGATCCAAATAATTATTACATGATATGTGCATAGTCCTGTACCAGCCAGATTAAGTGGTTTTCTGTTTCATTTAACCAGAAATGTTTGTGGAGGAGTTGTCAAGTTGGCTGCTTTGCGTACCATTTTGATGAAAATCAACACCGCACCCCGATGACTGATAACTGAGTAATGCCAAACCAATTGTCATTACAGTTACCCCAGATTCCATTCGGGTCTATCAAGGCCTGATAAAAGACTTGTAAAAATTTACATCTGTATGAGAAACGACGGCCGTTAGTATATTTGTCATATTGCAGCATACTGTTTGTATAGCCTCCATCTGTAGTTACTGAGGACCACATTGCATATTGCTCACCCAAATTTATCAATAAACAGATCCTTAATAGACAATCAGACATATTTAATGAATGTAAGAGTTTTTAGTACCGTTTATTTGTAAAGTAGCCTCTGTTTACAACCTCAAATGGCCCGGGGTCAGCTTGATGTGATTGACATCGTTGCTGCGTGATACCGACACACCTGCCTATGAGATGCCTTGGTAACATTTTTCTATTAGCTACAAATGCACTTGCAACAGCCCCTCCCATTTGTTGCTCACATGATCTCACACAAACCACTGTCACATTATGGCTTCTGTCCCACGCCAATGTTTCTATTTTACAGACATGGAACATGAATCAAACAGCAGGTAATGGACACCAAATTTTGTTGGGATACCTGAATCCAGAATCATCATGGACTTATAATGCGGAATATACCTGCTGTTAGCTGGCTACAAAGTGCTCCTCCTGTTGCCTCTCATGTTCTGACGTTGTGTTGATTGTTTGACAACAGTAGGCCAGATATTTTTGTGAGCTTCTTTTCTTGTGTAGAACAGTCACATGTGTCAAATTGCCAACATTGAGACAAAAGATTTTGTTGTGGTTACTGTGTTATAGTATTGGTCTGCGTGAGAGAGTAAAGTCCGGCACACACTAAAAGATTTTTTACCTGATTTAGAAAATGTGAGGGGCCACACACATGATGACAAATAACAGCAGATTTCACAGTTTTGTTCCTATAGTGTGTGGTGTGCAATGAAAACACAACACAGGACACTACACACTAACAGATTCTGTCCACGACAACCAGAGTCTGAACTCTCAAAACTTGAAATCTTGGGCAATCAAATGAGACTTAAGAGTAAATAAACATGGCGGACGACAACATCTCTTGTTTGCTGTGCTTCCGTCCTCAATCAGCTTACTTCCTGATTGGCTAACGCTCTGTTCCACATGACAATCCACAGAGCGCATGCTCAGCTCTTCTCAGGGTATTCCCCACACAACAGGATTTTCCATCATAAATATTGAACATGTTTAATATTTATAAGGGTGGCCATCATCTTTGGAGCAGATCAGGGAGAGTAAAATCACTCTGAACACACCTTACACAAGAGGAGAATCTGGGAAGATAATTTTTAGAACCATCAGATAATCAGGCCTTTGCTGACTTTGATCGGGAGGGGGGATTTGGGCCGATAATTGGCCCAATTATTTTTTGGTGTGTACCTCGCTTAAGGGAACCTAGTTAAGATAGCATGACAGTGTGTTGAAACATACAGACACACATACTGGACACACACAAGTCACAAGAGACAATTACAAAAACAGCACTCAGGTACTGATATGGGACCTCAAATCAATAAATGACAAGCATTTCCAGTAAAAACTGAAAGGTACCGGAAACAGAACTAATAGTGGACTAGAATAGCTTGGGTTTACTCACCTGACCATATTCCTTTTCTATAGCTGCTCGATGCTTACTGAAGGACCTTAGGGAACACAAATAAAAACACAACAACAACACACAACATCAACAGACCTGTCTTTTAAAACGGTTTAATTCTGTATTTCTGTACTGATCCTTCTGTCTACCCCTGTCTGTCTCATAGAATCCAAAGGGAGGATTTCATACTGATATCCAGTCTGGTGAGTCACAGACAGTACTGTACCTGATCTCCTCCAGGAGTTCAGTGTCCTGATGTTGTTTGGTCTGCAGTTTACTTAGCTGCTCTGAAAACACCAGTTTCACCTGCTGGCTCTCCTTTACCTGCACACGCGGGCGCGCATGCACACACGCACACACACACACACACACACACAAATGTAGCATTTAAAAAGACATATCTTCAAAGATGGACAAAGATAGATCAAAATAAACAAACCACAGTGTGCATAAGTTTATAATAGCTGTTTCCTGATGGCTTCATTAGCTGACAGTGACAGCTGTCCCAGTCATGAGTTATGAACTGCAGAAAAACTGAGAGAATGTTGGATCTTGAAGTACAAAATGTTATGTTTCACATACCTTACAATATAAAATCTTATGCAGTACATTTATTTAGAAAACATATTTATTTTTATTTGGCACATGCACTGTAACTCACTCAGTACTTGCAAGCAGATGCTTTCACCCTCACATGGCATCAAGAAAATGTATCTATTATACCAACATGAAATATTTCAGATATTTGTTAAATGCACTTATTGTAGTATCACTGTTGTTATTGAAAGAATCAGAATAGACTTTATGAAACAGCCTTTACACTGAATTTAAAAAGTAACTTTAAATGAAGGTGGGCTGGAGGAACAGAAATGAAAGTAGTGGGGTAGTGGAGACATAGCGTGTCTCAGCAGTAAGCACTCATCACATGAATATCTACATGAGACTCAGCACTATCTTACCTTCCTGGGTGGTGGTTGCATGTTTGGATGCTGGTCGTGTCCGTTATTATTTCCGTCTCCGTGTGTTAGCTTGTTTCAGCTGTGGTGTGCTGCTAACTTCCTCAATATTTTCACATATGCACAAGTGCAACTCTCTCTCTCTCTCTCTCTCTCTCTCTCTCTCTCTGTGTGCGTGTGTATCTCCTCCTCTCACCCTCCTCCCCTCTCTATCTATCTGAAGTGGATGAGAGGTTGAAAGTGGAGGTGTCTGTTACCGCTCATGTCATAACATAGAAGGAATCCTGATCATTAATAATTTGGTTGCATCAACTTTTTGACACAGTATAAAATGTATAGAGCCCTCTGCTGGTCTGTTACAGAAATAGTAGCAGCTTTCAGGTGAAGGACGATAAAGTGGTGCTGAGGTTGTTTTATGAACCACTGTTAAACAGGAGATCAGGTGATCTGCAGTGGAGAATCCTGCAGGGAGCGCTGGCTGTCAACAGCTTCATTTCTACGATCATGGTGTCCATTAAGTGTCTCTTCTACCAAGAATCAGAAGAGGTCATTGACACAGCACAAAAAAATCACTTGCTGTCCTCTCCCCTCCCTGGAGGACATAGCCAATGCCCGCTACCTTTTCAGAGCTTCAAGCATCATAAAACTGTCCACACCCTGGACATCAGTTTGACCTGCCGTCCTCTGGCAGGTGTTACAGGTCACTCAAAACACAGACAAACAGATTCAAGAACAGTGTCTTCCCCTGGGCAATCTGTACTTTAAACCAACTCAAACATGCATGACACTTATGATGTGCAATGTGCTTTACTTGTGCAATTAATATCAAACTTGTGCAATAATATTAGTCTCGTTAATTTTCCCACTGTGAAGTCAAACATCTGCTGGAGTTAATCTTTTAATCTCCTAACCCTAACCCTGACACCTGCATTTTTATGTATTTATTTTATTATTTATCTAAATGAAACTCTTGTTTTTTATAGAATGTATGTGAGATTATTTTCTTCATTATTTTCTTTATGTCATTTTCAAAAGTCTTTTTTAACTTCGTGGCACCATATGGGAGAAGCACTCCAAATTTATTAGCCTGCTATTTTAATATAACTACAATGAAGGCTGTCTTCTTCATCATGTTCTTCCATAGCAGTATAACTAGGGGAGTTCAGACCTGAGCCAGCCCTAACTATGAGCTTTATCAAAGAGTAAAGTTTGAAGTTTGTTTAAAAGTACAGAGGGTGTTTCTGCCTCCTGGACCCAAACTGGGAGAAGGTTCCACAGTAAAGGAGCCTGATAGCTGAAAGATGCACAAGACCAGACCCAAAGAACAGGGGAAAGGCAGGACTATATGTACATAGAAGGGATCATTACTAACAGGACACAGGTGGGGCTGAAAAAAGGAAGAAGACAGAGACCGGAAGTAAAAACACCATAGACAGATCAGAGGCCTATACTACAAAGGGAGTTTAACCTACTCTGATTTAACCCGGGTTATCAAGGAAAGTCAGGGTTGACGATCTGTGTTAAGTGGTACGACGGTGGTTAAGATGTTGGTAAGATGAGTCGGTGTTAACTTGATCAGAGTTTGTGTGTGTGCATGAAACGGGCGTGCACCGTATCTCTCAGATGAAGGGCGCATGTTAATTCTGTCGGTTTACGAGGAATTTAAAGAGACTAACGACACAATGTAAAACCATAGCTGCCAACAAAGCCAGGACAATAATTCCCCCCACCCCCATTTAAAGGATTATTCAAATCGATAGTATGCAACACTATGACGCTCAATTCTGCCGCTTGACTGTGACAAAAAAATAAATAAATAAGATAACTGAAAGTAAAAATGGAAAATGCAGAGCATAAAAAACACCATCCTTTGGTCCACATATCTCGACCTTCCGCTACATACTTGGGGGTGGGGGGGCTGACAGTCTTTAGACGACCCCCGTCCTATGGAGTCAGCCTCCTAGGTAGAAGTAACACCGGTAACACCGAGTTAACCACGAACATAAACTGCTCGGAGGAGTTTAGAGACGCAGTGTAAATTACCATGGCAGCAGACCCTGGGTAAAACCTATCCACCTTTCGTAGTACAGGTTAATCAGGAAGTTACACCTGAGGTTACCCTGATAAGCAAGTAACCTCTCTTCATAGTACAGGCCTCAGGGACAGGTCGTCACACTATGAGCTCTTTAAGATATAATGGTATCTGACTATTAAGAGCTCAGTAGGTGAGGAGGAGGATTTAACAGGGAGCCAATGTAGAGAAGATAACACAGGAGAAATATGATCTCTTTTCCTTGTTCCGTCAGTAACTGTGCAGCAGCATTGTGGATCAACTGGAGAGTCTTTAGAGACTTGTTGGGGGCAGCCCCACAGTAACAAATTGCAATAGTAACTGCAGCCTTTTGAGACAAGATGTGCCTGATTTCAACAATATTACACAGATGAACGAAAGGGTTGTCCTTGATTTTGTTTTTTTGTGGGAGTTAAAGGACATGTCCTGATCAAAGATAATTCAGAGGTTCCTCATGGAGGAGCTGAGGTCCAGAGCAATGCCATCTAGTTTAAGAGTAGAAAACCTCTGGTCTTTTATGTCATTAAAGTTAGGGTTAGCAATCGAATACACTTTTATACAAATTCTAGCTGCCCCTTCTGCGTGTGTGTGCTGAAAAAAATCTGGTGTTTCCACACAGCCCTAACTCTAGGATTGGGATATAAGTTAAGTGGATGGATGTGATCCATTCAATTCATGCTTGTGAGAAAAACAGATAAACAGCCTGAGAGGAAACAGAGAGAGGAATATAAAACTAAAAAGAAAGGCAGTGGCCAGAGGGAAGACTGTCAATATTAGTTCAACTTTCCAGTGATGGAAAGTATGGCTGCACGATGTATCGTTTGAGCATCGCCATCGCGATGTGCACATGTGCGATAGTCACATCGCAGGACATGCAATGTTTTTTCTTTTTTTAGAACATGTCAACTTTTGTTTTGCTTCAGAAGAGCATCTCTGAACCGGTACCAATTTACACAGTTGCAAAAGAGGGGTTTAAAAACATGATCCACTCTTTTGTTTTAACTACTTTGCTGCTGTTTTACAAAAAGAGATTTTTATTTCATTGTTGTATTTTTGTAAACCACTCTGACGGTTGATACGTCTGCTCTTATTTTTTATATTTTTGTTTATTAGTGTGAATGCTGATTCACACTATTGTTCTTCAAATCTTTATTATTCAATAAACGTATTATTCTTCCGTACGTTTTTTGGCATCTAACTACTCCCACATACTTTGTGCTAGAAAAACCATTCAACCACCAAAATGTTCAGCTCATTCAGGACATTATTGCTTACATTCAACTTTTTTTCTACTATTTCTACTTTCTACAAATTTTTTCCCATTCAAATGAATGGACAGAATGTTCAAATCCTTGAAAACTTCAGCCTCTTTGAACTTTAACTACTTCAGCATACTTTGTACTAGAGACTTCATTTAAACTTTGAACAAGTCCCAATAAGTTCAGCTATTATGCTTGCATTTGACTTTTTGATACCTTGTACAGTTTTTGAATTACAGCAGTTTATATTTCATGCTAATTTTTGCCATTTTCTGAGTTTATAATGGGTGTGTATTGCGCTGGCTAGAGTGGGTGATGTCACTTTCAGCCCCTTCACTTTTTCTGGAACTTTTGTGCTTCACCTCTTCTCCTGCCCACACTTTTCACTTCTCACACACAATTAATACCTCAAATTGTAGATTACGGTTTTTGCGGTAGCAGCCTCTGATCAGCAAGAGGAGCCCTCAGCTGCTCCATTGATCTCCATTTTAGCTGTCTTCATACAACAGCCAAAGCAGGCCAGTTTTTAAACTGCCATACTGTGGTAATTTTTCACTTTAACTACACAAATGACACATGTCTGTGTTCAGTAAAGTCTCCTGGTGCTGGTAGTCTCATCGATATCAGTTACGGTTTTTGAATTAATAGGGAGAGTTTGAGAGGTACGCAGAAGCAAATCTCTGTATTGTGTGGCTGTGTGGGCTCAGAGCTCACTGTAGCTGCCGCCTTTGATCTCTGTGCTGTTTACAAACACAGTCAGAGACAGACACACACACACACACACACACACATCTACATAGAACCTATACATTAACACAGCCGTCATTTTGATTGGTGAATTACTTTTACACATATTTTACCTTTAAAATTTCCCACCCCCCATTACACAAACACACACACACACTAATCATACCTAATTCTTTCCATTTTACATGTTAGGAAGTTCAAACATTCCATGTTCATATTCCATCGTCCAGCTTTGCAATATTTTAAGCAATATTAACCGAGAGGTTGTGCTTTAACGTCATTTGAGCACGACAGTGATGCGGTCTGCAAGCACCTCAAGCACCTCAGTCCTGACCGCATCACTGTCGTGCTCAAATGACGTTAAAGCACACCCTCGAATATAATATTACGATTATACAACTATTACCAACAAAGTAAAATGTATACTCAAAATCTGTTCATGTTGAGGAGCAATTTGCTCTCAAAATTAAAAGGTTTTGGCGAGTGTTTTCCCCATTTCCATGGAAATACATGGGGTCTGACTATTAACTGGAACACAATCAGTCACGTCAGTGGTCTCCTATGTGTAATGGAACTGAGTTTACCGCTACAGCAAATAACCAGACCCTTAGTAACGTCCTAGCAACAGAAATGATTTTCTAGTCCCAGATGAGTGAACTCTGAGCTGACGTTAATGCTTTATCGAGGTCTCAGACTTTACCGAACTAAATCAACAGCCTACAGTAAAATGTATATGGTGGAGTAATATTTTTAGTGATGAGTAAGGCGTGCTGTCATGCTGATTTGAGCACATTCTAAATGTCTTGTGGACCAATCAGATTGCTCGGTCGGAACTACTTGTTGTATAATTGCCTTTAAGCTGATTCTACAACATGTTTGTGCTCTCTGCTTTTCTATCTAATGTACTTAAGCTTCCATCTCCAGTTTTACATTTTGACTTCCATCTTTTGATTCTGCATTTAGCTGTTTTCCTTTCTGCTTCCACCTCTGTTTGGGTTGTAACTACTCCTGCATACTTTCTGCTACTATTTATACTATCAAAAGGTTTAAACTGTTAACCTTTTTACATTTATGCTTATTCAACTTTATTCAACTCTTTCTGCTTTTTAAAATGTTCAACTTTATCTGCAATTTTGCTATTCAAATGAATGCTTCAAGTGTTGGTTTTAACTTTCAGCTTCTGCATCTGACCTTTCTCTCTGCTAATTTCAGCCATATAAAAAATTCAGCAATGACTTTTGCCTTTCAAATTTGAAGTTTTTCTTCTGAATTTCAACAATAATTTCAGCCATTTTAAGCATTGTTTCAGCGATCCATTCAGCTCTCAGCATTCACACGCATTATCCAAAGGAAATGCATTTTCTAGTTCATTTATATGTTTAAAAGATGTTTACTACTTTGCAGCCGTTTTTCCAACCACTCAGGGGGCTGATGCAGCTGCTCTTTTATTTTTAGAATTTTGTTTAAAAGATGTTTACTAATTAGATCATTGACCTTGGTGAATCAACCTAATTCTTTCCAAATAGAGCTACTCAAATCATCTGGTGAGAATTCATCTGCTATGCATGTTAGCTTCACTGCAGCTAATATACACACAACGTCTCCCTACCACCTCAGAGTGGTGGGCTGTCAGGACCAGTAAGTCCTTTTCTGCTGGCCTAAACAATGTCACAATCACTGAATTATATATTTTTTCCATTAATACTATATGTATTAAATTCTTCCCAATAGTCTATTCTCTTCATCTCATAGCTTACCTTTTGCGCTGCTTCCAGTACGGTCTGTTTATGTTAGAGCTTTTATCCAATGTTGCAAAGGTAAAAGAAATCTGCTTTGAGGCCTTCAGAATGAACACTGCAGGCCCCTGTAATTCAAAATAAATGATGATGAAACTGCTTCTCCGTGGATCTTTTAACCAATCAGATTTCAAGTTCAAGTTATCAGTTAAAGAAAAAAAAAAAGTAACATATCTTGGGCTTTTTTCTGACTTTTTTTGTTTCAGATCCCTGAACTACTTCACTACTTTTAAAGATAAGACTGATTAATTTGATTTGTCTATTTTTCTTCAGTGGAAGGTGGTTCCCCAGTGATAATTTGGATTATGCATAATGCATATGCATTATGAATAGTTTCATCTTCAGAGTATGTAAAGAGAAATGTGCCAAAGTTTTGGTGTACCGCTTGACAGGAAGGAGCAAACCATTTTCGGCTTCTTATGGCTGTTGTTCTATGAATGTAAATATTCTACCTGATCTAAAACAATCCAGTTTTGTTTGTTTGTTTGTCATTGTTTAGTTTTTTGTTTGTTTTTTTCACTATTATTGCAAATTGTGACATTAAAGGAGCAGTGTGGGGAATTAGTGGCATCTAGTGGTGAGAATGTGAATAGCAACCAACCAAATAACTATCCCCTCACCCCTGAATTCCAAGCGCATCGGAGGTGTACAGCAGGGGCGTCAAACTCAATTTAATCACCAGGCCTCATCAGCATTGTGGTTGACTTTAAAGGGCCAGTTTTAACTGTAAGACTTTATAAATATATCTACTCTCTCATATTACGATTGCTTCTGCAGTCAATTAGTTTTAATAATAATAAGTAAGTTATCAAGGGTATGCGGCAGTTGCTTTTTTGCATTTCCTCTTTCACCAGTCAAACCAAGCCAGTTCCCTCAGCACACATGGGAGGCACACTGTCGATAATAAGCCTCACCATCTTCTTCCAGGGTAATTTCATTTTACTTATGAACTATTTCACCTGAATTTCCCGTGCGGATTATTCGCTAGCTAACGAAGAGGAGATCCGGACACAGGAAACCGAGGTTTGTATATTGTTTTACTCCTCCCTGATCTGCGTAATATGAATACTATTTTTTCAACACGCTTATCCAGTTTTGTGCTTTACATCTAGCAGTGTCACTGTAGTTTTTGTAATCTTTGTGTTAGGTAAGTCATCGTTACCTGTCAAACATCAGAGATGCTGCTGAATGGCTGTATATATACTATATACAGGTGTATATTCAGGGGTAAACCCAAATAAACTCATGTTATACAATTTTCAAAGCCTTATCTGTATTTTTCTTCTTTTTTTATTTCTTAAGAGACTTCTTCAAGACACGATTCTGAAGGAGCACAGGGAACCCACCTCAGAACTCCTGGATGGTTTTTACATTTTACATGTTATGCAATTGCTTCATTTTTTATTTTTATATTGATTCCCAGAGTATTACTTCCATGTTTCATTGCTGTTTTAATTCTGAGAGCAATTCATTAAAAAAAAAAAAATAATAATAATAATCATCCGATATATATGTTCTATTTATTGTGATTTATAGACATATACACATTTCTGTGGTCATCCCTGAGATGTCAGCTTTGGAATAAGGGTGGTGACTCCTGTCTGGCTCATTCCAAATCAGCAGCTGCTTTGAAAACGAGTCCTGGTGAAAACAGTGTCATTACACATTTAGTTGGTATATTATTTTTATTGTTCTACACAGTTTGGTCAAAAATAATGCTCTTTCATCAAGAGAATGACTTATAGGGTAAATTAATATGCTACAATAATACTTGACCTCTCCTGACTTGTGTCTGCACCAATTCTGATGTAGATGATGCAGGTATGGGGGGTACCAAACTGAGCCCTCTGGGGTCATCCAGTCAAAGGCTGGCCCCCTTCAAGGCATCCCAACTCCACTTGAGATTCTTCTCCTCACAATTCCTCCTTGCGACTCAGGGATGTATCCAAAGCTTTTTCAGATTTCAGGGTGTACACACTGTATCTTCAGGTGTTTTTCTTGTACAGCCTTTTCAAACTGTAACACACAAATTTCAGTATCAGTTTTTCATTATTAACAACTGACAGCCTTGAGAGCACACAGAAAAACACAATCACTTGTATACAAAACACTGATTGTAAAAACATGTCTGCCTGTACTCTAAAGGGGAATATTTCAAGTATTAAACTCACGTCTTTGCCCTCTGCTGTTTTCACTGTTGGTGGGTTCTGGTAGAAGTTGTAGTCCAGAGCAGCAAGCAGAACTCTTGCCATATAAACTGGGGGACTGAAAGCATAGCACTTGCTGGCATTCATCAGAATATGATTCTGGAAGGCCTCTAGGTCTGCAACTGATCCGATTTATTTTATATTTATTTATGTATATAATGTTAAAAATAATTGCAAATAGTACATCTTTGATAAACATGGCTGCGTAGATATTTATGTGCATTCCTCTGCCAACGCTTATTGAGAACGATGTCCATTGGAGCTTTGTAGCAGTCTCTCTGCAGTCATTCCCTTCAAGGTGCTCATGTTGGCTGCTCTCCATAGTCAACATGTGAATGCCACAAACACGGTGAAGGATGCCAGCTCATAGTGTCTGTGAAAAATAAAAAGGACTGTAAAATAATGACTGAATTAATGTGAGAAAAAATACATAAACACTACATCACAGTCATGTGACCAGTTGAGTCACATGAACAAACACTCAAGAGAATGAAACAGCAGAGGTAAATCCAAACGTTTGCATACTATGTTTTTATGTAAAATGAACACCTATTTTATTTTTTAACCCGGTTCATGTTTTTCTGTGTAGATAACTGCAGGAAAGTCTTTGGAATTGGTGCAGTATTGATCGGGAATGGACTACATGCAACACTGTGAACAGCTGATGTAATGTATTACTATATTATTTATCACTGACAGGCTTTCATTGTTATTTTAATAATTTATAATACCGCTGCCTCTATCTGTCTGTTTGTTAGTTACCATGTGGTACTTTTACTCATAGTAATAATCTGAATACGTCTTCCACCACTGAAAGTCACACAATAACACAAACTAACTAGCCAATGGAGGCCGTGGTATTCCAGCAGCTCCTGTGTTCTGCCGGGTACACTGTACACTGTTCTTAAATACATACATCAATACAGCACCAATTCCAATCAATCATTCACATTAGGTTCCAAAATACCAGAGTTGTCCTTTCAGTTGTCAACATGTTTTATACACCACACAACAGACCTCTTATTTGGCAGATTTTCCACCAGACAACAACGCATGAGACAGACCAGAAGCTGGCATATGCAAACTCTGACCTGTAATATATTCTAAAACATCCTATGGTGCTGGGGGAATTGGTTTGTCTGGCCATACATAACCAAACTAAATCACGAGAATCTCAACAACTATCACATCTACACCAAGCACATGAGCTCCACACAGCGTATAAATATAAAATTATAAACGTGAAGTTAAGTAGCGTAGTAACTAGTGTTGTGCCCATGACCATGTTGTCACGTTAGCTAAAGCTATCAAACAACAAATTGCAATTAGGTTAAAAGGCTAAATTACCTGTCCAGCAGAAAGCAGGCGACTTCGGCGTCAGTCTGAAAATATTTGTCCCTCACCAGCGACCTCCATCTGGGAAAGATGACATCAGTGTTGATCCCTATTTTCTGTCGTTGGCTGTCGCGCTGTCGTTTGCCTGTTTTCACTTCTTTGGCAACGAGGGTTCATATTCCACTGCTTTCTCTTGTGCTACATATTAAGTGTGATCCTCCATTTGTCAAGATGTTATTCTCAAATTTATCACTACAGAGATAGTTAGCCGCAGCGACCACTCGCTCCTTTCTTCCTCTCAACTTCCTCGTCTTCCGTATACAACCTGTGACGTCACCGTAAAAACGCAAAAGAGCTGTCATTTGGTTCGTTATGACTGTTTTGAGCTACTGTGGAAACATGGCGGCCCTGTTTGTCTGTAGATATAAATGGCTAAATCTAAGTGAACAAAAACATAACGTTTATTAACTTTTGGATAATTAGACACTCGCAGAAACATACTTATGTATATAATATACCATTTTTGCAGATAGAGCCCTGTAAATTTTACACACTGGACCTTTAATTCTGAATGTCAAAATTTTTTTGCCAAGCTAGCAGGAGGACTCTTGAGATGGGAATGTTGGTCTGTCTGTCAGTCCACCGCAATGGTCCAGACTGAACGTTTGGATTAATTGCCATGACATTTAATTCAGATATTCATGGTCCCCTGATCTTCCCTCTAGCATCACCACAGTGTTGACATTTTGATATCAAGTGAAATGTTTATATTAACTATGGACTGCCATGAAATTTGACAGAGACATTCATGTTCCTGAGATGATTTTAAAAGCACCATCACGTCAAAATACCTGCAAAACTACTTGTTTATTATTGACTGGCAAATGCTAATATGCTCACCTAAGCTAGTACAATAAACATTTTACCTGCTAAACATCAGCATGCTAGCATTATCCAGCCTCAAAGATGCTCACTGTTGTTTTCTCATATGCCAGTCTTCTTCTTTAACATATGGTAATTATACCAACAAACCAACATACTGGATAACTGAACGTAATCATTTTATTTTGTAATTCACAAAAAAATAAGGTTACTGATGAGTCCAGAGGAATGAACAAAAACATCATGCAGTTTGGATAATATCTGAATACCCAGTCCTGCAGAATATGATAATATTCCAGGTCAATCTGTGTGCATTACAGCTCAATATTTATGCAATACAATTATTATAATTTTCTCAAAGGCACACTGTATGTTTTCTAAGTTCAAATGTTTCAAGTGTTTCACACCCATCCCATATGGAAGCAAATAACAATGACTAGATACAGTTGACATGTATCACTGACACAATTATAAGTTAGTAATAAATAAAATAAATAATAGGTCAAAATTAATACATTTGCAAACATAGGCCTACATCATATTTCATGTTCAGCATCAATATTACCATTAACAAATTGTTTAAAATCCAAAAAAATACTGCTGCCTCTCATGAAAATATCAGTCATGCAGCATATTAAGAGATAGTGTTTGATTTAACCTTCATTTTTCATTCTTCAGTAAGTCCTGATTGATCTGACAGCTTGATTATTGAAAATCTACCAGTGTTTACTGATAAACTCTATGAGGCATGTTCACCTTGAAATGAGATTAATTAATTGTGATCAGGTATTGAGTTATTCCTTGAGCACCTATTTCTGTGGATAACTCACTTATTCATTTCATTTACTGAGTTTCTGATTCTTTTGAGGTGTAGCTACTACTAAAGTGAGAACATTTTTCCAAATGGTGATTCTATGAGCTAAATTTTAAAATACTGAGAAAAAAAACAGACAAATCTACTTTAAAGCATGCAGTTGTAACACTGATGATTGCCAAAATTCTGTCATTGATTCACTGGGTCATTGTTGATATCAGTTGTTGAGAATAAGGGTGTGCACAGTACCATTAGATTACTGAAGAAACAGGTCAACAATCAAATTTTAATAAATCATTTTGAACTGCATTTGAGTTGATGAGCTCCATGAGGCGCTCCAGGTTCTTATGGAGGCATTTTGGTGACATGACAGTGTTATTCGTCACAGGCAAACAGTAGTTGGTATTTCTCTGCCAAAAGAAACACATAGACATGAATGTCAAATAAATGAAACTGTGCTTATCAGTATTTTTCCTATTAAAAGTGAATTCAGTGTGTATGTGTGATGTCAGATGGATCACTTGCATTGATGAAGCCACAGAAGTTGGTTCACTGTGTCGCCAACACATTAGCCTAGCCATTACAACTTTATAAGGCCACAGTCAAGGCTATCAGGGCTAGAGGGTTCTAAAGACATGGTGTCTCATGTTCAGATGTTTGGACTTGGATATTGATTAAGTTGATTTGTAGCTGTTTTTTCTCTCTTTAAAAAAGAGGGCACAGAACCATCTGAAGGCAAGAGAAAATTGACTTGAGGCATCAGTTGGATGTCTCAGTTGAATTAAAAAAAAAACATCAACCCCCAAATCTCTGGGAATCCTGACATCTACTGTGGTAAGTAGGGCACTGAACCTTACTGTGGCATTGTCAGCCAACTGCTACACTTTTGTTTATACCAACCTTTAATAATATGGTAATATTTCTAAAACTGCCTTTCACCAATTAATAACTTGTCTTTTCTTGGGTCTTATATATACTTAATGAGCCAAAGAAACTCATGGGAGCTGCAGTTCAATGCTAACAACATAGTTGTATATCTGTGTTATACATTATTTATTTACAGTATTTATACAGACACACCAGTCATTAACCATGATCTTACTTACCAGGCATGATTCATTTCTTTCCTTCAGGAAACTGATCAGATGGTGGGAGTGTATCTGCACCGAAATATTTTGGTGCAGGGATTCCAGGCCTTCAATTAAATAATCACGAAAGCCACATCCCTTTCCAGAGGACAGAACGCAACAATATTAATACACACTAAAGCATTATCAAATGTTCTATATAGGTGTGAGGGGAGGGCCTCAACTTAGTGACTTACTGAATAACTGCCAGGTGCAACTGTTGCATAGCTAACAAAATTACAAAACGTTAGCTTGCTAATATATACTGATGAATAGTGCTCAGAATGTTGACCCTCACACCTACTGTTCCATTACATATATATAGCCATTGTGTGTGTGGATATATATATAT
>BRZM01000006.1:0-134957 GCA_033238685.1 Lates japonicus | reverse complement strand
TACACTTGACAGTGTAACTTTCGTAACATTATTTTAAAGAAACTTTTAAAAACCTCCAACTTGTCTTGACTTAAATTCATGTCAAAATAGAGATATTTTATAAGGGAGTTGGTGGTGGATGAAGATGAAAGAGAATCACATTTTGCTCTTCACACAAACATAAGGAAAAATTAAAACAAGATAAGATGCATCTGCCAGTTAACCAAGCTATGCACGAATAACTGAAATTTGTTCAGATAAGATAACAGCAAAGCAGAGAGGAAGTGGTGAGAATGTCATGGTGCTGAAGCTGTATGTGCACACTGCAGAGATAGCAACACCATACAGAGTGCATACTGTCTCTGCCTTTTTCAGTCACAGTGAAAATAACATTTCTTCAGTCTTCATAACAGTCTCTCTATGTAAAAACCAACATACACTTTTCATGTGGTTTTACAGAATATACAGAATCTATTTATTTATTTATTTATTTTGGGGGGGTGGGGGTGGGGGAGGGTTGTTTGTTGTTTCCCTCCTCCTTTTCCGTTATATATAAACTACAACATCAACAATATCACTGAGTGAAGACATGTTCAACATGTCCGTGTCCAACTACTTATCAATTAATTCATTGTGAACTGTGACCATTACAGGAACAAAGACCTCTGTAAATATTTTCTCAGATGATAAATGAATGTCCACACCAGGAAAACATCCTTTGATTATTGGTGTTATTTTACCTTTATGTCCTATTTTAATCCCAACAGTGAGCAGTAAAAATTTGAAGTGAGCAGCTTCTGCTCAAAGTCTGACAAGAGTCTTTTTTTTTGAGTGACAATACGCATTCAAGTAATGATACTGTCCCATGGATCCAATATGAGAGTCCATTGATTTGATAACCAGGTGTCATTTAAATTGCTGTTTTTAATCCAGGAAACAATTTAGGTAGTTGTAGAGTTAAGTTTGAGTTGAAAAAGCCAAATCTAGTGAGTGACAATGAGAGTAGAGAGGGTGACAGAGTGTGGAGATAAAGAGAGAGTTATCAGCAACAGAAGATGTCAAATGGAAAAATGAGGAACATCATGGTAGACTTACAGTGATGTGAGCTGAGTTGCAGTTCTCAGGACAGTTCTGTCAATCCAAATAAGAAACAAAGTTGATCGCACCCATAGCATCAGCATCAGATAGAGTCCCAGCATTGACAGCCAGGCTGCTTGCACACATCACTTATCTGTCACCCACACAGCTTTGTCAGGTTTCTTTGTTGCTTACATGATAACAACGACAGTGCATCTAAAATGTCTGGGGACAGTCTTCAGGGTTTGTCCATGATATTACAAAGGGCTGTTTCACTATCAATACTTTGCTTTTGATTGTTTTAGTCTAGATTCACCTATGACCTTGGATGCACACCAGACCAAGCTTTACCCTGCACCTACTTAAACACTGCTTATTATCATTATCAAGTAAACAACAGGAACAGTAGTAAATATATGAATATTTCTTTTTATGCCACCAACAGGTAAAAGACAAAGCTTGAAAATGACTGACTGCTCATTTTCTAATTCACCAGTTATTAACAGCTCATTACTTTGTCAGCTGAGGGACACAGTAATCTGAACCTAGAAATCAAGAAAGCAGTTGCTGAAACATTTGGTTTTGTCTTGCAGTAAAATGTAAATGTGAAAACATTTCCCTCCAAAAAGGAAACGTGTAACAGACAGAAATGAGTAAATCTGTAAAAAGAAAGTACCACCACATTTAATGCCTTGCAGTACTATTTCCTGCCTGCCACATATTGTCTGTAATGTAACAATAATATGTAATATACAATATGTGATGAGAAGTATGAACCTTACCTTCACAACCTCTTTAAGGTCTTCCAAATTCACCTTGAACTCACTCATACCAGATAAGGGTGTGACTGGACATGACTGATGAAAGGTGATGAAAAGAGGCAGCAGGAGTAGAGGCAGCATCCATGTAGAGTAGGACCTGGAGGACCCAGTCATGGCTAATAGGCTATGTATGTATGTATATTACTATAGAAGTCCTAATTCACAATGTGAATTAAGATTCTAGATTTTTTTAAATTTATTCTGTATACTTTAATTTCAGTTTGGTCTGGGCTGATTTTTCTAGGTCCAGCCAATTCTTTGTGCCTTCACCTGCAGTAGCTGTCTAAATCTTGTTGAAGGTCTTGCTGTCTGTTGTACACGCCTGAGCCTTCTCCTGATGCTTTGTCAATGGATAAGTGACAGGTTTGCACCTTTTAACACAGTGGGGCGCACACTGGGGAATCCCTGTATTTTTTTGTCCATGGTTTGATCATATGTCAAATGCTCCCACACAGGACGTCCTTACTCAACAGGACCTTGACATGGTGGCAAGAGTGATACAGCATGTGTGTGCTCATGCTAGCCACATATCAGTGAGATCTGAATGCTTATGACTGTCGCGGCATTTCCTCACCTCTGTGAAGCCTTGGCCGTCACAGCACAAAGGAAAACAAGTCAGATATTTCTTTTGCTGTTCAGAGGCTGTGGATTGAACTGAAGTTGTGTTTTCAGTATATCCATCTGTCAGTATGTCCATTGCTGGGTATCCTCAAAAGCCTCAAGTGTGAATGAGTACTGTACATGGGCTTAAAAAGAGTAATTTGTGTGTGCTCCAGAAGTGCTAGAACTAGGTACAGTATGTGAGACCCTCATCTTAAGCAGCACATGTCAAGTCTATCACTATTGTGTGTCACTGTTTTGGTCCCAGGTTTTTTCTGGAGCTGTATAGGTTTCTTCTGGCCAAAGTGAAACAGGCCTTTCACTACTTAAAAGTGGGAATAGCAACAACCTGAGACTTCAAACATTTCATTTACGATGAGGAATTGACCACATGTAGCCATGGATGATCATGAGAGAAGAGGCCCCTGGGCACAGACATGCAAAAGGCCCCACACCACTCCTAAAGGGGGCATGAGTCTCACACTGAAGACACAAACCTTCACGGACATTTTGCATTTCTTTTTGTCATTGTATGTCATATGTATCTCTTATAGTGTAATCATTTTGCATCTCCTTGTAGTTGTTCTGTCTCTTTGTGGCCATTTTGCCATTTTGGTCATTTTGTGCCTCTGTGATTGTTTGATTCCAATGAGATATGGAGAAGAATAGAGATTAAATAAAGAATAACATTCACCTCAAACAGAGACTAATGGGCCTGTTCAGTAAACCATCCATGCTTTATAGCCAATGGTTATACAGTTAGATTGGCTTTTTAAAGGAGCTCATAAAGAATCTGAGCAGCAGATTCAGTTGTGAGAACTGAGAGTGTATTGAGTCTATAAACAAAGTTATAGTCCTCAGGATATTCATTCCATTCTTTTGCTGGATTCAAATTGCCTTAACACACAAGCAGGACAATATATGCATGTGATCCAGCACAATTTTATCTCATTAATATCAGCCTCACTGTGCAACTGGCAAAACACAGTGTGGCTTTTACTGTGAAACACAATATGTTTGGGAATGCAATTAGTACTGACCGCGGTCATTCATCAAAAATGCATCTATGACACTAGACATGGTCATTTAGGGCATTTTTTGTCAGCCGATCATTTTGAACTTTTACAGGAGTTAAGGAGGAGAAGCAGCCTGTGAGATGAAGAACTGCACATCTCCAACTCCTCAGAGAGGTATCCAGCTCCTTTTACTGTGTGCTGCTGTGTGGGGAAAGTACTGGTGTGGTGTGCAGCATGAAATCAAATGGTGCTTATTATTGACTGACTTATTAAAGTCAGTTTATTTGGCTGCACTCATACACAGCAAAACAAAACAAACAATTGTAATGCAAATAGGTGGATGCTGCTAACCTTATACACAGTGCTTGTGTAGGCCTAGTTTACTGAACAGAACCTGCAACAAACTGATGGTACAACTGAACTGAAGACAACGTGTTGATGTGATGGCTTAGCTAAGGAAAGAGTAAACAAACAATATACAGTAGTTTGTGATAAGAGATCTTTGAATTGAACTGTATTAAACAATTTCAGCAAAATGAGTTGTTCTTCCACCTCCAGCATTTTGTATGAATAGAGAAAAGTATTTCTAACATCAGAAAGAGGCGCAGATCCTCATAAAATGGGTGAAAAATGGTAGATACATGCACTGTGTTATGTAGCGCTTTTCTAGTCATATTGACCATTCAAGACTCTTTACATCCATTCACACACACATTCATTTGGTAAGCACTCTAACACACACCCATTCACACTCTGATGATACACTGGGGACAGTTGGGGTTCAGTATCTTGCCCAAGGATACTCAGCATGCAGACTGGAGGAGGAGAGGATCAAATCACTGACCTTCAGATTAATGGACAACCCGTTCTACCTCCTGAGACACAGCTGCCCCTCATCACCTGGATGCCAGGTAGTGCCAGGTGATGTAAGGAGAACTTGCAGGGCTACTGGGTGAACTACTGTAGCTGGCAAGCTAATGGCTAACATCCTGTCCTCACACTAAAACTAAAACTGTGAAGGACATACAGGAGTTCATCAGCCCTTTTTAGGCCCAGTGTATCCTGGCTCATGTATGCAGGTAATGGGAACAATGTGGGTTACAGGTGGTGTTCAGGTGAGAGGTCATTTTCACATCCCACATTTGCCTATTTCTCTTCATGTGACATAAGCCAAGTCAGACTAAAAGTGAAGTCCACATGGGCAAAACTGGAACCCAAATGGGATATCTTGGTAATGCTCAGTAACGTTTCATTTTAATTAGCACATATGACACCATGCTGTTAGATAATTCCATTACATTCTCCAGGAACTACCAACTAATTCAAACTGTGGGTGGCAGTGTGGGTTCATTCCTCAGACAGAGTTCCACTGATAAATGACATGAATAAAATGCAACTTTTCCACTGTAACCTTTGTTCATTCAGATAAGAAGAATAATGGAAGTACAGAAACTAATTTTCCCCTCAAGTTGTGCCATTTGCTATGTGAAAGAAAAAACAAGACCAACGCTCTAAAGGTCACTTTGTTTCTCAAGCAGATAATATTGTTGACCAAAACAGCAAATCTTACTAATTTCCACATCAAACAGTTATAAACAAAGTTTTCCCCACATTTTGTGAACAGGTAACAGGAACCAGTAGTGATCACTGCAGTCAGTGGGAGGCTCAGAAAACAACAGTGATGCAACAGATGAATAACTGCTGTGGTTTTCTTAGAAAGTAAAACCACCCTGCCACATCTGAGACTTGCTGCACAGTCGGTGGACAATAAGGCAACAAAAGGTTCATTTTCAATTCAAGAGTGTTATGGACAAAAGCACTAATGAGAAAGGGGATATATTTAGATGGACTGTAACTTACACTTCAGAATATACACTGTCCTAACAAGATTGTCTCTAAAGTAAAAAAGGTCTCAGACTGTGGATTTTCAGAGTTGGCATTAAATCCCCTGTACACAAAGACAGTATGGCCTCCATGGGAAAATGTGATCTCAGTATGATTGTGCCCTCAGACAGGCTGGTTAGAGTGTCTCTGAGACTGCTTATCTTCTGGGATTTTCACACACAACAGTCTCTACAGTTTTTACTCAGAATGGAGCCAAAAACAAAAAGCATCCAGTGAGTAGCAGTTCTGATGAGGGAAACACCTTGTTGATGAGAGAGGTCAGAGATCATGGTCAGACTGGTTGGAGCTGACAAAAAGGCTATAGTAATTCAGATAACCACTCGTTACAACTGTGGTGAACAGAAAAACATCAGAATGAACAACACCTCCAACCTTGAGGTGGATGGACTACAACAGCAGGTCCACGTCAGGTTCCTCTCCTGTCAGCCAAGAACAGAAATCTGAGGCTGCAGTGGACACAGGCTCACCAAAAATGGACAGTTGAAGACTGGAAACACATGGCCTAGTCTGATAGATGACGCAGCAGATGGTAGGGTCAGATTATGATACCACAGGTGATGATACAGATATTGATAAATGCTAACTTTCATACAATTAACACCAGAAAACTGGATTCATCTCACATTAAATTACAAGAGCACTGTTCTGCTGTTCCTAACCCTACCTCCTAAGTTTACAAAATTCACATCATAAACAGTTTACTCACTGAAAAGGGTCTTGTCTGTTAATGTGCATGTCAGTCTAATCAGTTTATGAAGCATTTATCTCTTAAATCATGACACATGGTTTCTCCTGCACAATAGACAATTTTAACAATCGCAATGAAATCGAACTTTGTGGGATCACCTGTACCTGCCTCAAATTAAAAAGAAAATCTTTTTGTATGTGAGTTTGTATGTGTACACATATTTTTCCTTCATGCCAATCAGAACAATGTACTGCTCCTCCATACTAAGTTGTTCATGCCAATGAAGAAATAATATAGTGTCCTGGGGGGGGGGGGGGGGGGGGTGGAGGCAAAGCCAAAGATGTTTCTCTTGAATATGCTCAGTAAACATTAGGGCAGTTTGACAGTCAGACTGAAATTTCTTGCATGTAAGTGGAAATTTTGGCCGTGTGTTGGTGGGTTACTAAAAACATCAGGGTTCAGGATTTTTCTAAGATACCTTGTTTGGTTTAAAATTATTCATCATGATGAGGATTTTATTGCTTTTTTTTTTTAATGACAAGAACTGACACATAACATTTATCAGCTCACTGAGGTTAACCTCTGCCTCCAGCAAACATGTTACTAAATAAATACAACAGAATGTGGAATGAGTAAGAAGGTAAATAATATTCTCTGCTCTGACATTTGGGGACAAACACTTTTCTGACTTCTTGCCCAGAGTCAGAAGATAAAATCATTGTAAGATCAGAGTGGAGGGATTTTGGTAGAATTGTGTGGCTGCAGAAATATAAGGTACCTGTGATTACTGCTGCATTTTACATCTTACTGTTATGAAACAAAACTTAAAGTACCATTTAAAGTTGTACTTGTGACACTAAATTAAAGCTGCACTGAACAAGAGCAAGATGTATCAAGTATAAAGATTATATATATAGTGTTCAAGATACCTGATTTATGATAGTGATTTCATGAGAGCTCAGTGTATTTTAAACTAGCAGTGAGTTAAAGTGTCACTCAGATTTCATTACCAGCAACTAAGAAAATATGTCTCAAGTATAAATGGCTGCCTTCACTCTGCATTTCTTTAGAATAGTTACAGAAACTATCCATACAGTCAGACTAGGCAAAGGTGATCACATTTTTCTCCCTAGCGTTTCCTTAAAGACGTACTGTTTCACAGTCACATTTCTTTTTCATGCTGACTTGGACGCAGTCCCTGCGGACTGTATGTGTCAAATTTTGTGGATGTTGTGATATGTCCAGTGGACCATTGCAGATGTGCTGGCGATGAAATTTACGCCATCTTTACCCTTGTGGCAACACAGACACAGAAAGTATCATTTGACACTTTGGGCATTAGTTTGTTCATTGTCTCACAGAAGATTAATGCAGTTTGGTTTTGTGCTTTCAAACCGACTGGTTTGGGATGTGTTGGTGCTGGGGCGAGAGGCTGGTGAATGTGGCTAGCCTCTACCAAAAGAAGAGGAATATGCCTTCTGGTAAATCCAGAGTTTTCTTATTTATATTTTTTGTCTTCTAAGCTGGATAGCAAGCCACTGGTGCACCCACATTCAGTAATGTCTTCTACACAGATACAGGGAAGGTGTAATGCATTAAGCCTTAACATTTATATACAAACTAAGTAGAGTAGACAAAGAGCAACAAAAAGACAAAAAAGCAACACTGCCTTTGTGGCTTCATGAACTGGAAATAATGCTGACAGTGAGCACAGTCTTTTGGTAGAATATAGATGTAAATGTTAGGAGATAGGTACAGACATGTGGGTGTGGTGGGTGTGGTAACAGAAAGTTATGTAACAGTCATTAGTAATGTAAATGTAATTGATCACATTCTTCAACTAAACTGCTCAACATGAATCTTAACTCTACAGTTTAAAAAAGGGAGATGACTAGTTATCAAGGATACCTGGCTAAACCCGCCACAGTTGGAGATTATTTATGTAAAAAGCTGCACCTAAAACTACAATGTCTACTACAGCCCCCTTTCTAAGACTGCTTTGGCTTGTTGGTTTTAAGTTGTATTTGTTCATTACTTCATCACTGACACAGCAGAACTATGCTAGCAGTTTTATCATGTTTTCAGTCTTTTTGTTAGGCTAGGCTAAACATGTCCCAGACCTATTATTGCTCTAGACACAGATGAATTCGCTCTCAGGTATCTTGTTTGTCAGTAAGTACAGCACGGTTACATTTGCATGTGATTCACAAAGAAATATTACAGCTTAAGAAAAAACAGTATATTCAAAATGTAACTTTATAGAGAATAAAATGTAGTTAATCTAAATATACATTATGAAACACAAAATAAGTCAGCCACCTAAAGCTCCAAAGCAGAAAATGAAATTTATTTCATATTATTTCATATATATTCAGTAATTACAATATAACATAAAAACAACTTGTCTGTTTATGTCATCTTTCATAATTACTCATCCTTTTCTTCCTCTCTACTCCAGAAACTCACTCCTCAGACTCCCCTCACTGTCTGAGAAGTTGATCAGCTCCTCAACCTCATCACCATCCTCATCCTCATCTTCCTCCTCAGCCTCCCGTGATGTCTGTGCCTCCCCCTCTCCTCCCTTTCCCCCCAGCTCCAGGTAGCCCTTGGCAGTTTGGTTGACCAACCCAACACTCTTTGTTCCTCCTCCTCCTCCTCCTCCACCTTCAGCTTTACTTTTGACCGGCTGGACCATCAGGATGCCCTCATCCAAAATGGGGGTCCCTTCAGGACTGACTCCCTCCCCTGCTGCCTGGCTAGTCCGGTCTGCACTCAGGGTATGAGCGCTGGGATCCAGGGTGACAGTGGACTTGCTTGTGCAAAGACCCATGGTCAGTCTTTGATGTCTAGAACTGACTGAATGTCTAATTGTGAAATAAGATCCTCTTCACAGTTCTCTCAGGTACCTGTGGTTTGTAAGTCAATTGTTGTGTAGTCTATAACAATAAAATGAGGCTATCTATAAGCAAGACCATAAAATATATCCCATGCTTGCTTTGCAGTTCAGTGGCAGAGTCTCCTTTCACATCACTTTTTCAGGCTGGTCAGACCAAAAGATTCACAAACTTTGACAATCCAAACTTTTCTTTTCCTGGTGATCCCACAGAAGCCTTGTTTCTCAAAGATTGTTAAAGGTAAGCCAGATGGAAAAAAAGAGAAATATACATTTCCAGGAATCCTCTTGAAGACTGGATCACAGTCAAAGACTTTGTGAATAAAAGTGAACTTCTCAGGAGATCAGAAATCATTTTGTAAATCATTTCAGAGTCCTTAGACCGGTGGCCAGCAGAGACACTCCCATCCACACTGTCTGGATGAATTTGCTCATCTGGTTTGAAATGACCATCCCGACTGAGCTGTCTGAACCACGCTTCTCTTGCCTGCCTTCAGTCCAGAGAGTGGGTTTCCTCCTCTGCTGGAGTTATAAATAGAGCCAAACCCATCCAGTGTATCTGTCCTGTTCATCTTTGGACCACCTGGAAAATGTGGGTGGGGAAAGTGAAGGGTACTATCTACTCTAGTGCTAGTATCTACCAACTAATACTGAAGTGCTCCTGAGCGTAACACTGATCCACTCTTTTGAACTTGCTCGGTGGTCAGTGTCTATAGACTCGCATGTGAAGCAGATCTAAGAAATTCAGCTGAACTTTACAGTGAATTAAGTTAACCCAAGTCTGTCTGGCCAACAGGGCTGAGACCTATTCAGGATGATTACGTGTCCCTTTTCCAAACTTGGTCTATTTATCATTCAAGGAGCTTTTCCACATCAGGTTTTAGCAGCCTGCATTGTCCTCTCTGTCTCAGCTGGTCATCTGAGGGTCCTTGACTTAAACCCCCAGAGCTCTTAGAAGGTGCACAGAGAGTGTCAGAGAGGAACAGTCTGTTTGTGGCAGCTCAGCAGATTGTAATAGCCAACAGTCACAGTAAATCACACAGAGGACAGATCCAGGAGGGTTTGATGAGGACGCAATTTATCTCAAAAAAATACTGCAGTTATACTTTGCACCATCATTTGCTGCTTTAGTTTGCAAAGACACCACTGTAATAAATCCAAAACGACCTTAACAACTGAGAACTATCGAGTCACTGATATTAGTCAGCAACTATATGAGTGTTATACCCATAAAATCCCACATTTTGATGACAGTCCTTTAATAAAGATTCAGTCACTCATAGACAAGATGAAACAATCCTGGTAATGACAATTTGCACAACTGAATACTGGCTGGACAGTAGAAAGTACAGTTTGCAGTGTTAATGATCTCAGACACAATCTGTCAGAATTACAGGTTACAAAAATGCTCTTCAGACCCCCATTTGTTTGACAGTTTTCACATTAAATAATAAAAAGTAAGAAAGTGTCCAAAGGAAAGTCATAGATAGAACTTTTGGTGACATTTAAGAGGCCTGTTAGTGGCAAGATAAAATGAGTCTATGGATGGCTGAAGAAAAACTAAGAAAGCAAGAGCTCATCTTTGAACAGAGTCTGGGGTCTGGTCCAGAAGTAAGGGTGTAAGCAGGGTTTGAAGCTCTATTTCTTTTTTCGCTCATCTACTTTTGTCACTTTTCTTACATACAAATGAGTGCAACACTGACTTTGAACTTTTGAACACCTCTGCCAGTTAGTTGTGTTAGTTTGAAGCATGCTCCAGTCTTTACAGTCTCTCACTTGTGTATGACCAGTTGTTATCACATTTACATTCAGTACTCAGGTCATGTGATGAAGTTTCATTCCCTTCAGAAGACTGAAAAAACATAAGTGGACCCTCCTTGTATGTAATATGTAAGCAGGAATGACAAACCTCATGTAATGAAACATTTGAAATGCACTTTGTTTTCTTATAGTTATGTCTCCACATTTTACCTCAGCAGTAGATTCAAAAGTGACAGTTTAAATGTCATCTGGCAGAACATTCTTAGTAATAATCATCTGTTTGAAAAATGTACAGTACATTCATTTCTAAGTTTGACTTCTTTGTGATGTATAGTGCTCGTAAACAGTACGGTGTGGAATCAGGACATAGGTCCTATAAATTATGTTTTTTTTTATTAATCTCAAATGAAATCAAAGTGTTAAGGCTGTTTGAAATAAATTTCTTAATGCATCATTTTACTCATATTTGTCCAAGTTATCTGTCTCCTTGGTTGCATAACTAAATGACTGATTTTATCTTTTTTTTTTCTTTACCTCTTGAGGTGTAACTTGGTCCATGGGTTGTTCCAGTGCTGGAACCCCATAACCTATTTCAAACTCATCTTCAATAAACTGTCAGTCAATCTGGAAATTGAAAAAAAGTCTCTATTTCTCAACTCTGAAAAGCTGACTAATTCAAAGGTGCAAAGGGATTTATGTGGCCTAAAACAATATGATGGCTGAGATAGGGAAAAAGAGGCAGCTGGTTAGTCTTATCTCTCTGCCGTGACAAACAGGTCTGAACGCAGCAGCACATGGTTTTCCACCTGACTGACTGACTGTGTATGAAAGGGAAAATTCACAGTGTTCCTCTGAACTTCCACAGTTCACTCAATTCTTCTCTTCATGAGAATGGCTCAGAAAGTGGAGAGATTTAATTTGTTCAGATCTTGGTAATTATTGTTCTGTCTACTTGAATAGCGAATCATTTTATAAGCATAAAGAAACAGTGAAATTTCAGGGAGTATTGAGTAAATATTTTAAATTAAGAACTTTGATTTTAGTGGTGTGTCTGTGAGGTATGATATGTTCCATGTTTAGGGTTAGGGTTAGTGCTGAAGTTGTGATGAGTGTGAGGGAATACAGCTTATCTTACTACTGCTCATGCTATGAGTGTAATGGGGCAACCACAGCAACCTCTCTGCTGTGCTTGCAGTAAATCACGTAGACGATGTGGAATCTGAGGATTCCCCTTTTCAGTGCTGCAGTAATCCAGCTGGGGAAGTTCCAGTGAGGGGAGGTCACAGTGTTAAGACAAACTGCTGACCAAAATTATTGTAATTTCTTTTATTACAGGGAATACTGACTGAATACAATTCAGTTTATACAATTCAGTATATAATTTATCAGCCTCCCTATTTCTATCCTTCATTCCTGGGCTCTGATCCCTAGATGCCTTCCCCTTCCCACCCTCCAACCCCCTTACCCCTGATTTATTTCCAAATGGGAATGACATGAATGATGTGACATGCATATGCTGCACTGAATAACAATTAATACACATTTTTCTATGTATGATATTTAAAATTGACAACAATAAGATTTTTTATTAAATACTGGCAAGTAACATGAGTTTTACTCCACAAAACATTTTTAGGGAAATGAAAAACTGAATATGCTATTTACAAACGTTTTCAACCTCTCTCACTTTGGCAAGCCTCAGTTAAATTAGGTTCACAACATTACCTTCCGAAGCAACCTAATTAGTTGGGTTTTCACAGAAGCTTTCTTGGTGTTATAACTATCTGTCCACTCTCTCACATTTTTCTCGCACTCCCCCTCTCTCTCTCTGCCAACTCCATCCTGCTATCGGTCCCTCTCTCTCTCTCTGTCCTCCTCTGCACTGTCAGAAAAGCAAATGTTACTACCAAACAGAGAATTAATAATCTAAGAAGAATAAACTGATCCATATCAATGTAAACTGACCAGCTCCAACATTAAACCACTGACAGGTGAAGTGACGAACATTGATCATCTGGTCACAATCCAATGTTCCAATGCTGGAAAACCGTGAGTCTTTCATTCATCTGGATGTTACTTTGATACATACCACCTACCTAAACATTGTTTTAGACCAAGCACACCTCCAGCAATTTGCTGTGTAAAGCAAATTCAGAGATTTGTCTCTAAACACATTATTTATATTAGAAAATAGTTCCTGAAAACATGTAAAAACTGTAAACTTTTTATTACTGCATTGTGGAGTTGCCTCAGTGACGCACTGGAGCCACCACTCACTGGCTATGCCGTTGTCCTGCAAATACATCTTCTCTGGATGCCAGAGTTTGCAGAACAGCTCAGTCATCACCTTATTTAAATTTTCAAAGGCATCAAGAGGAGGTGGATTAATTTAGTGAAGAGTCACAATGATGGAGAGCTGAGGAACACCACCAACACCCATCTCTGCAGTGACTGTTTCACTTTTACTAATTAACTAACTTTCATCGCAGACAACGGGACATCTTTATACTTTGTTTTAATAAACATCAGTAATATGACTACATAAACAATGTGACTCGTTTCTTGAGTACTTGAGGCAGGCCATTAGAGGAAAGAGCTCTGGTAGCTCAAACATGTATGGAATTGGGAGCTAATAGGATGCTAACAGGATGCTAATTGTCACTGTGCTGCACCAAGTGGGCGTGGTTTCAGGACCTGCAGCAGACACACCCCCATCATTTCAGAGCAGAGAGACCTCCTTATTTTTTCATGATTTTTACCATTCAATTCTATGGTGTGACTTACTCAGAAGGCCATTAGCATTACAGCTTTACATGGACTTTACATGTTATTTTTAGGGGTGCTGAGATCAAATATGGGTGTGCTTGAGCACCCCTAAAAAGAGTCTTAAATTGCCAGTGTTTCCAACCAGCTGTTTTCATGTGCATTGTTAATTTGCACATAAAAACCTACAACTGGCTGCAGTTGAAAAAGTTTTTTAAAGCAGTTTTAAAAAGTTTAAAAAAGCATCTTGATGTACATGAAGCACTAAAGAACTGCATGGTACAGTCTTGCCTGTGATCACTGAGCAGCCCCACTAGACCTTTTTGGCTGTTACTTGCCTCACTTGTGTAATGTGTAACAGTGTTATTGAGGAAATCCCCTGTTCTCTGTAACAAATATGAATACCACAAGTTGAATGAAGCTGAATAGTGAAGCTGAATTTATTATACACTAAAAGTGAGGGTTCATTAACTAGCATGTGCTATCCATCCACTAACCGAGATAGGTGCTCTAAAACAGACTGTTGTTGCTGGAAGGTAACGAGGACAAGACTTTGTCCAAAAAAATCCCCCTCAGTTCCCTGGCCCTAAGTCTTCAGTGGTAAAATTGTTCTTACTAAGGCATAGATTTACTGGTACAGATAATCAGAGGCTGATAGTGGCAGGACAGGCTTTTATATTATTTACCAGAGAAATGCACAACATTAGACTGGTAAATGAGAAACACAATACAGTCACATCACACTTATTTTCATGATCTTCACAAACACGAGCAGACCTTACCTGACCTTTAAGTCATGGTTAGCCAAGTATGGGGCAGTTGCAAATCTGAAGAGTTCTCATAGACTGTATCAACAGGTTTGTCTCAAAATGAGAATGGGGCCCTGTCATAACTAGTCACACAATGTATTAGTATTAGTAATAACAGAGTGATCTTTCTGCTGTGATATCACTGTGCCAGACAGTCCAGACAAGTGAGATGACCCACTATGAATCTCAGATTCCACCTGGAAACAATGTGGGTTATCACTTTCTTTGCAAGTAAGCAATTATGCCCTAATATGTTTAGAACAGTTTGCCCAGCAATCCTTTTTTAAATTTGAAAACTTGTGTGTCTTCATGTGGGAGTGTATTGTCTTTATTCATAACAGTTTCTGAAGGAAAATCTGAGATAAGATCCTTTCCGGTGTTCATTTTGTGTAATGACTGAATTTTTTTAAACCATATTTGTCAGTAGAGTCGTATGAACAGTGAGACATTATCAGCTAATGTCATGATCAGATCCTGTGTTTCCCTTGGCCTCTTTTCACTGGCCTTTTTCCTCCCCTCATCTCCCCTGACCTTCTCCTGTCTTCTCCACCCATCCAGACATCTGTTCCCACCTCCCCAATCGGTCCTGCATCCACCTGATCTCTCCCCAGCTGTTACCTATTCCTCATCACTCCAGTCACTATATATGCCTGCTGTTTGTCACCAGTGTTTTGTCAGTTTTCCTGTGCTTGTTTTGGAGCTGCTTCTTTGCACCAGCCATGCAGTCTGCGTGTCTGCATTGGGTCCTTCTCTGCTTGTGCTGTCAGCTATCCATGACAACTGGTACCAAATTCAATGACAAATTAACTTGTAACTGCCCTCAAGAATGACACACAAGTGTTTCACGACATGACAGTGTTGTGGTGAGATTTGGTTAGGTCACAATTGTGATACAGTTAGGGTTAGGGTTGCGTGGTTTGGGTTAAAACCGGGTATATTCCAATTAAGCTTTAGCCCCAATCCCCATTAGAGATGATGTCATGTTTTGTCTTTTGCCGTGGATCTTTAATGTACCTGTCATGAGAATGTTGCTTTTACTAAATGTCATCACGGATGTACAGTAATGGGTATTTGCTCATGAGGATAGTACCTCTTGGTACTTTTATGAACAATCAGCCTCACAGACTGCTAAACAGCTGTGACTTTCCTAGCTGAAGGCACTCCGCCAGTGATCTATAAACGTGGAGTTGTCCATTTGAGATGGCAGACAACAGTATGAATGGGGAAGTGTGGCCCATAAGGAGGAGTGTGACTGAGGCTATACAGACTTGCCACTTCACTCTGCCAGAGGCAAATGTGAAGAGAATCAAGGTAGTGTAAAGCCTTGTCTTGCAACGTGTCTTTGACCATAGTGGTTTGTAAGGTTTTTGAACCTGTGCTTCTCTCAGATTAAGCAGAGATCCACGCACTAGCTACTGGTCGATAGAGCAGCCTATGCATTGCCTGGACTGACTACAAGAAAGCCTACAACTCATTGCCACGCACATGGATCCTGGAATGCTTGGAAATATACAGCATCAACAGCATGCATGGTTTGTGTATTCATATGTTCATTATATTACTATCATTACTAAAATAAAAATTTCCCAGACCTGATGTTACTACTTTATTATGGACTGACATTTTACAGTTAGACAAAAAGAAATCATTGATATAAAACAAGCAAACACATAATGAATAAAGATATGTGATATAAGCTGCCACTGGACAGAATTTGACAAAGATTAAGTAGCAGATATTTTTATATTCATATATATGCTGCAGAGCAACTTCTCAACCATCTGCCTTGCATTCCTTACAGTTCAGAGCTGGAGTCAAGACACACTCATTAATATCTCTTTAGTCAGCTCTCTAATTACCACATTGTATCTCATTTGTTTACTCTGTACTCAAAGAGAAATATAAAAACTGCTATTGGTGGTTTCAGGAGGAATTACTGTGTTTGGACTCTTATCACAGTGAGGTTGCCAGGTTTTGTACCATTGTGATTGCACAGTGACTAAACTATACCTGTGGGGTAAACAATTTTTCATGTAACTCCCATTTAACTTGCTTACATGCTAGCTGTTTCCCCCCGCTTCCTCTCTTTATTCTATGCACAGATATGATAATTATTATCAGTCTTCTCATCCCACCCTTGGAAAAGTTGAGCTATGTCTTAATTTCCCTGAGGGAGTCATCCCAAAGGGATCAATAAAGTCTGTCTAAGTCTATGTCTTTAAAGGGCTAGTATAATGACTGCACTTGGTGAATGTATGTGGATGGGATGCTCTCCTCCTGAGAAGGCAGCTAAATTATTGACTTGTGTAGCTTTAAACAGCCAAAAGTATCCATGTGCCCAATAGCAAGGCAGTAATACAAGACGTTGTCCCCTCACACAGTGCTCCATTTTGGCAAGTGCATTGTGTCCAGATGTGTGAACCACTGTCTTGTCTGTCTTTAAATGTGTTTCCATGTCTGCCCCTCCCATGCTCCTTCCTCCTCCCTCCTGCTTCCTCCTCCTCTTTCACCCCCCTCCATCTCTCCCTGAGCTCCTGTCTTCCTGCAGGTGGAGACAGAGTCGAGAAGAGGTCATCCACTTCAGGTAAGGATGAGGCGGAGTCAGGGCAGTCCAGCCAGTCTGCAGCCAAGGATCGTGGGTATCCGTCCTGCGGTAAGGAGCCTGGAAACATGAACTTCCAGTAGGAGTCTCCTTTGAAGAGATAGATGGAGCCTGGAGAGGAGAGAAGGACCAACATCTGACATATTTCTCAATGTTTTGCATTTGATTGTGACAACAGATTAAAAATCCTTATTTTATTGATAATGTCCCGCTCAGTCTGCTTTGCTGTGATCTGTTAATTTCCAAAAACAAACACTTACATCTAAATCATAAACTAAATTTTACATTGTGCAATAAACCTGTCTTATTAGAAAAAGAAATGGGGCTGTCATCTCCTACTGGTTTATTAATGCACACAGCTTTGCTAGGTTCATATTCTATCGATAACCACCACTACTCTCATCTCTGCTTAACTCATTTACAGCAGTGTTTTTCTCTACCTGATGAATCTAAGTCCAGAATTTCCTCTCTTTCAGCTCTGTATTTGGTCTCCACCACCACCTGCAGGAAGTCTCTGACTCTTTAGCTGCTAAATGCTCCACTACGTTGCTGCTCAGCAGGTATTGGACAGTGGGGTTGCTGCAGCTAAAAACAACACTATCAGAGCGGTGAGAGTGAACCAGAACAGTAAAGTTGTGGTGTGGACAGATAAACAATGAGCTGAAACTCACTATAAAGCTCCATAAAGTTGAGGGGAGCTACAGCTGGTAATTTTCAATAGGTTGATCACTCTTAGAGACACCTGTCAGACTGCAACATTATCATTTGATATGTAATTCTAAAAATATTGATTATAGCTGCTTTAAACTAAACTAAACTAAAACTAAAGTATTCTAAATAAGAATACTTTTACTTACCCTGTTTTTCTACTCAGCTAATGTTTCAGCTGTGTTTCTCAGTCGTCCTTCTCACACACAACAGATATACTCCTATTGTAATGAATTTACCTGTCTATGCAGGCTGCATCATTTATTAGTATTATATGTCCATTTATTCCATTCTATGTGAGTCAGTGGCACTGAAGCTGCAGCTCTGCTAACATACTGCTCACACTGTGCCTCCTGTGTAGACACAGGGTTAAATTTATATGATCAATAAATCAAGCGGTAGACCTTTAATTGCAGCTTCAACAATCCTAAAGCTGACCCCAGTTTCTGTGTGTCTCTTTTTTTCCTTTGCAGTATGAAAACATCACACACAGGTTCTGTACCCACCATTGCTGTCTGTGGTGATGCCACTGACTCCCTCTCTCAGCAGCTGAGTCCACATGTCCTCTTGTTTGTCTTCCTCTGCGTCTCTCATGTACCCCCACATGGGACCTTCCTCTGGGTCCCAGACCAGGCCCGACCTCCTTCCTGCTGCCTCCTCCTCATGATCATCATCATCATCATCTGCTCCAGCCAAGCTCACTGCCATCCCGAGAGCAGAGAGGGACTGAGGGTAACCATCCTGTAGGGACAGGTCCCTGAACAGCCAGAAATGGGAACCTGCAGCAAGACATGAGCTGGAAAGGTCAGTGGGTCAGTTTGCTAATTCACTCCAAATTTATCCAACACTGAGTCCATAAACTGTCATTTATTATCTTCTGAATCAAGTAAATACCTGTATGGGATATCATGTTAAAATAAAGTGACATACTGTCCAATAGGACTATACCACTGATAAAGATGATGGCATTATCTGACTTTCTCTCCAGCACAGCATGAAGATGAGTCAAGTCAGGAGGTAGACCCCTCCACAACCTCCTCACTGAAGCCCCGCGACCTGATACCAACCCTGCACCATTGACTCGCCACATTGTCAGACCTGGAGGGACGAGAAAGGGGACATAATGAAGGAGAAGCAAAGGAATGGTTTAGTAAATCCTCATGAGTCAGTTTTATGTGTATTCAGACCTTTGAAGAAGAAAATCTCTCCTCTGATCCTTGTCACAACATCAAAACTGGTGTTACAGCGATCTATGAAGGAGCTTAAAGGAGAAAACACCCAGAGAGAAAGGATAAAATCAAAGATTAACATTGAAATACAAAACTTTAGGAATTTTTTCTGTCTAAAAGCAAATGTCAAGTGCCCATATGAATTCTGAATCAGGTTGTGCTTGCTGTGATAATTCCCTCTGATCATTCTGGACATTGAATTAATGTAAGTGGTGAGGGACAAAATCCAAAAATTCAGACTTTCCCTGAAGTTAAATATGAGACTTCCACAGCTTGAGTTAGTCAAAACAAGTAGATATTCTCCAAAGTTTAAGTTCTCCTCTTTGTGTTTCCCTGAACATTGTTCCAGTTTCCCTTTGCTGGGTGGACTGAAGCCTAATGTTGACTTCACGTAAAGTTTATTTTGCACAGAACAAGGACTGTGGATTTTGCAGCCATCCCTTCCACTGAAAGTGTATTATGTGCATTTATTTGCATTGTACAGCATGGACAGGAGAAGCATTCACAGTAAGCAAAAACTGTTTTTTATTTTTCAGTTTTATGATGGTGCCCCCTAGTTTTGCATTAATTAGACACTGAACAACAGCACACATTAGTGTTGTTCAGGAAACTGTGCACGTCACATGAAAAATAGGCATGACGCCAAAACTCTAAGGATAAGGTGCTGCTGCAGCAAGGCTTGAGCCATGCCACAGACACGTGTCTCACACAGGCTGTGTGGCTGCTCTGACCTGTTAACATTAAGTAACTGTCATAAACAGGTGAGCTAAGTGGTGTGGCCTGGGTCTTACTGACAATACACTAATGTTACTTTAGACTGTTGAGACTTTCAGACATGTTGGGATGACTAAATGAGATTTCAATTGGACTTGAAAAATTTTGAACCTGTCCTTTAAATCTCATTGTATTTTCAAGCTGCAAACAATCCTGTAATAACATGTGTAACATTTGTTAAAAGGTATGGGGAAAACACTCGAATGAATGTTTACTAGTGAGACAAATGTATACAGCATGGCTCTAAGCTGAAAATATCTGTGATTTGAATTCATACCCATATCTGTGATGACGGTGGTGGTGGGCTCTGTGGCGCAGTTGAGGCTCTGGGCCAAGGCGAGCAGCATCAGCAGCCAGCAGCTGGCTCCTTTTACCTGAATCAAAAACAAAATCTATTTTAACTTGATGACAATAAAGCACCTAGATCATCTCGACAGTAGCTGTTTCGTCATGATTAAACAATCATTACACAAGCAGAGAAGCTAAAGCAGAAACAGTTTGTGGTTGCGACCACACACTCATCTCATAAGAATAATGAATTAAGGATCAAACCCATACAGTTGGCAGCTCAAAGGAATATACAGACACTACCATAAACACTTGTTTATCTCTATTCTGAAGAACATGCTGTACAACTTCTCAGTGTAATGATTATTTTGTGATCTCTCCAAATATCCTGACCTGTCTCTCAGTGATCAGTGGATTAAAAGGTGTCAGATTATGTTGTTTGGTCACCACAGATACACTACTAATGCCTATTAATATTAAAGAGATGTGGAGGGACTTTACCTGTCATTGATTTATAGAGGCTTTATGAATGATCAGCTACTGTTAAACTGCAGTGCTTGTGAAGAACAGCTGTGAGTCTGCATCCATATCCCACAATCAGCTGCTGTCATCAACTTTGTCACTGCTGGATTACAAAATCAAATCAAATACTTCCATGGTCATTTCAGGAGACTTCAATCAACCAGGCTTTTCTGTGTGGACTTTGCATGTTCTCCCTGTGCCTGCGTGTGTTCTCTTCCTCCCACAGTCCAAAGACATGCAGGTTAATTGGTGACTCTAAATTGCCTGTAGGTGTGAATGTGAGTGTGAATGGTTGGTTGTCTATATGTGTTGGCCCTGCGATGGACTGGCGATCTGTACAGGGTGTACCCCTCCTCTCACCCAGTCACACTAAGTTTCTGGCCCAGGCCTTTTAGCATTTTAACAACAGAATTTTCAATTTCACTAATCTCAATAAGCATACATAAATCACTGTTTTGTCCATGTGTCTCAGACATATGCTTGGCATGAGAAACAAACTGGTAAAGGAGGTCACAAAAGGACATTCAGAGTTTATGGATCAAAAGGCTCGCTCTTCCTGACCTCCCACAATGAACCTACCACAGGACAGGAAACAGAGACAGAGGATCTTTGTTTTTATGTTCTTGATTTTTACTGACCTGTTGTTAATGCCAATGAAGATTTGTGAGGTAATGAGATGAAATCTGTGTCTGTATGGATCCTTTCCTGTTACCAATAACAGCATTAGTTCATATTCTGTTTGTTTAAGGTTTGAATGTGTCATGGTTACAGACAGATGCCCTCATGTCCTCATGTCTTTTGTTCTTTCTCTTGCCACATGTTCTTTTTCTTGATTACATTTTGTTAATGTGTATATATCTCTTCTATTTTGCAAACATAGTCGACTACAAACTGAATCAGAAGAGCAGAAGTACCCGAGAACACTTGAAATGATAACTTTTCGGTTATTAACCCTGTGATGACCCCTGGGGTCCTCCTGGGGTTCATTTGTACCTCTCTGCAGGTAACTGATCAGTGTGATCTGGAACACCTGTGGTGTCCACATCCTTCACTTTTTAAATACATTTTTTTTTTTTTTTTTTTTTAAGTGCACATAAAAGGCAACAACAATAGAAAAGACACACAATAAAATGCAAGTCTACATCCCAATACACACAGTGTTAGGGAGAGGGGCTTTTCTTCCCTCCTCTTTGTTTTTTGGAATAAGAGGTCATTGAATGAGGTCAGGATGTTTCGCTAGATTATAAAACATGTAAACAACTACCCTATATATACGGATGTTTAGAGCTGTTAATTAGAGAGATCCATATTGGCTCGGATCCTCTCACAGGCAGTGCTTGTTTTGACGCTGGACTTCTTTGTAATAAACTTCAATATACAAGAAAGACAGTGTCAGCGGAGATCTCTTTATCATCTTCACATCATCACCATCGAATATACCACAATACGACATCACTTGATATATTGGTTTGCTGGAGGACTCCTGCATACCTTGTTTTCCATAGTTTTGTGACAACTGTTGAACCGACTATCCAATAAAACTCAAGATGCAGCTTGGGCAGTTTTTCAACAAAAACACCATACATAACTGCATTGTGATTTACAGTGATTTTAAAACCAACATTAATCATTTTGTCCCACACTTCCTTAGATCTCTGACAGTTAAAAAGCAGGTGTTCAATGGTTTCGTCCTCATCATAGTCGTCAACAGGGCACTTTTTAGTTGTTACAAAGCAGCTCCATTTGACGACTACTCGGACTGCCAGTCTGTTGACAGAAACCAACGTCTCGCATACTTTCTGTGAGGTTTTTACTAAGACTGTACCTTATACACACCTGGGAGTCGGAGGGAGCTAGGTTTTTGAAGGGAAAACACCACCATACAAGTTCTCACTAATTCTGGAGTAGATTTTTTTGCTGGACATTTTGACCCAATCAATGTTCAAGCGTGCAGCTTTAGTAATGAAGTCACTGTACAAGAGTTTATAGTAAGGCACAGAGCTCCACACTGCTTTTCGTTGTATGCCTGATGCAATGTTTTTACAGAAGATGATTTTTAATTTTAAACTGAGATCTACAGCACCAAGCCCTAAAGTAGTGATCTTTGTGTGACTTCTCTTGTGGTTCCCCATACAAAGTTCACAGCTAGTTTATTTATGCTCTTTGTTGTGTCTTTTGAGGGGAAAAACGGTTGTTAAAAACAATAATTTCAACAGAATAAAAGTCTTTATTATTAAAATTCTACTTTTATAACTAAGTGATTTATTCCCCCATTTCTGTAGTTCTTCTTTAATTTCACTTTCCTTGCTATCCCAGTTTTTCTCATAACCGTTTTTATGAGTTATTTGTACACTGAGGATCTTCATATCCTCTCTATCCTGGATGCTGATCACAGGTTGTGTGTCGTCTCTTCCGATCCAAACTCCTTCTGTTTTGTTATGGTTAAATTTTGCTCCAGATACTTCTTCATATAACTGAAGATGTTCATTTATTGTATTTAGTTCATTCTGGTTCTTAATTATAGCAGTGACATCATCTGCATATGCCAAAACCACCACCCTCTCCCCACTACTGGATTTAATGCCACTCAGCCTGTGATCAGGTTTAATTCTTTTCAATAATGGATTAATTGCTAAAACATACAAAGCAGCAGATAAAGGGCAGCCTTGTTTGACTCCTCTTTTGATTTGAAATGATTTGGTTAAGACTCCATTCACATTTATCTGAACTTGTGAATGTGTATATAACAACTTAATAACATTAATAAACTTAATAACATTAATAAATGGGTTTAAACCCATAAGCTTTTAAAACCTCCCACAGATATTCCCTTGAAATAAAATCAAAAGTTTTCTTTTGGTCCAGTCCTATGATGAAGAATTCATCTGCACAGTCACTGGTTTTATCTCTTAGTACTCCTAAGTTATCCCACATCAGCCTGCCTTTAATAGCACATGTTTGTTCTTTTTCTATTATGTTTTCAAGGTCATCATGTAATTGATTCATTACTATTTTAGCGAGAATTTTATAATCATCATCCATCAGTGTAATGTGTCTCCAGCTGTCTATGTCATGAATGTCTCCATTCTTATAAATGAGGGATATAACTCCATGGTAAAAGGAGCTGTGAAGTTCACCTGTTTGGATACCAGTGTTAAATACTGAGGTTAGCAAATCTGTGATTTCATCTGTACATGTTTGGTAAAATTCACAGGGAAGTCCATCTGGACCTGGAGCTTTGCCTGTATTTAGTTCTGAGATTGCTTGTTTAACTTAATCTTTTGTAATCTCTCCTCCCAATGAGTTTAGGCCAACCTCATGCTTTTCAATGGAATCAAGAAAAGTCATTAACTTTGACCCGTTTATGTTTGTTTGTTGGTACATCTTCCCACACAGTTCTCTGATGGTTTCTCTTTTTGACTTCTCATCTTTAACTACTTCCCCATTATCATTTTGGATTGCTGCAACAAACTTATTTTGAAGTTTCTTTTTATGCATGCTTAATAGACCATGAGTGTTACCAAGACTATGCCCATTATTTCCTCCTGCCTGTAAATAGAGGCAGTGAGACACCTCATTATTCATGTTAGTCAATTCCGATTCAGTTTCGCTCAAGGCATCTTTATCTTCTTCTGTTTTATTTTCTTTTACTTGCAGGTCTACATACTTTAACATTAGCGCTCTCTAGTTGTCATGTTCAGCACAGATGGTTTTTATTTACATGCTTATACTAATGGAGGTGGGAAACGTGCATTACAATTAAGAGGTAGAACGCTAAATCAGGAATACAAAATAATTACTTTAAATGTTAATGGTCTGCAAAATTCTATCAAAAGGAGCAAGTTGATCACTAAAATGAAAAGAGAAAAACAACATACTATTTTCTGGCAGGAGACTCACCTTAGTGTTAAAGAACATGAGAAGTTTAAACACTTGGGCTTTAAAAATGCATACTACTCATCCTATAAACATGGGAAGAAAAGAGGAGTTATAATACTAATCTCTAACAAAGTTGTATTCCAAATCTCAAAACAGATAAAGGATACTGAGAGGAGGTACATTCTAGTGAAAGGTTACATTGATCATAAGCAGGTAACACTTTTAAATGTGTATAGACCCCCAGGTAATGATAAAACATTTATGAAGAAAATATTTGAGACTGGAATATACAGTTACAACCTTATCTTGACTCCACTGATGTAACGAAAAGAATTAATCCTGAGACAGACACTGTCAAGAAACTTCTCATTGAAGCAGGTATGATGGACGTTTGGAGGGAATTAAACCCAACAGCAAGACAATTTAAATTTTTCTCCCATCCCCATAATGTTCATTCAAGAATTGACTACTTTTTTAAGTTTAATTCAGAAAGACACAGAATCTTAAAGTGTCAAATAGGGGTCAAAGATATCTCAGACCACGCAGGTGTATATCTATCCCTGCATTTGGACACTGAAATTAAAAATACAACATGGAAGCTTAACACAAGCTTGTTAAATGATACCTTATGCAATCAATACATTCATAAGGAATTTAAAGAATATCTAGAACAAAATTATACTGGTGAAGTGTCTCCAGGTACTGTATAGGATGCTGCTAAGGCAGTATTAAGAGGAAAACTTATAATGTGGTCCTCAATTAAAAAGAGGGAGAAACAGAAGCGAATAAAAGACTTATTACAGGAACTAAAAAACCCAGAAATGAAACACGTGAAACTTAATGATCCCAAATTATTAGATCAGATAAAACTCATTAAACAAAACTTAAACAAACTATATGATAGTCATGAGGAGATCAAGGCGAAGTTCATCAAACAAAGGTACTATGATAATGGACCAAGAGCTAAAAAACTGTTAGCCTGGAGGATAAGAAGGCAACAAGAGGAAAGATCCATCCATAAAATTAAGGACACGCAATCTGGTAAAATTTGTTATAAACTAAAAGAAATACAAAAGTCTTTTGAAAATTACTATAAAGTCTATAATATCTGTACACACAACGGAAAGGAGCAGATTCTATGAGTATTACACATTTTCTTAACTCACTGGATTTACCATCCATTGGATCAGAACAGAAGAAAATAATGATGAATGAAATAACACAAAAAGAACTGGATAATGCTATTTCGAGACTCAAAACAAATAAAATGTCTGGTGAGGACGGATACTCCGCAGAATGGTATAAAACATTTAGAGAATTACTATCACCAACATTATTGAAATGTTTTAACTTTACACTTAATGGGGGTGAAACACCAACTTCTTGGAGACATGCCATTATCTCTGTAATTCCCAAGGTGGGCAAAGATAAATCTGAATGCAGTTCGTATAGACCGATATCGATTCTAAACTTAGATTATAGACTATACGCCTCAATAATTGCAAAAAGATTAGAAAATATTATTCCGGACATAATAGATGAAGACCAGACTGGGTTCCTCAAAACCAGACAGACACAAGATAACGTAAGACGGGCTTTACATTTAATGGAGCATATGAGCAAAAATAAAGATAAAGAGGAATCCATTGTTCTCAGCCTTGATGCCGAAAAGGCATTTGATTCAGTTAGTTGGGAATACCTTTACCTAACGTTACAAAAATTTGGTTTTGATATTAAAATCATCTCATATGTAAAAAAAAAAAATTATATTATTCCCCCTCAGCCAGAATTAAAATAAATGGTAGTCTGTCCAAACCTGTGCCACTTGAAAGAGGCTGTCGGCCGGGATGTCCCTTAAGTCCGGCCTTATTTGCACTATTTATCGAGCCTCTGGCTCAGGCTAATAGAGAAGACCAAGACATAAGAGGAATTTATTTTAAAGACACTGAATATAAGACCTGCCTTTATGCAGACGACATATTGATCACTCTTTCGCAACCAGATTTGAGTTTACCAAAATTAATGTCTTCCCTGAAAACATTTGGTCATTACTCGGGCTACAAATTAAACATTCATAAAACACAAATAATTTAATTTAATTATACCCACTCACTACAAATAAATAACCTGTGCAATTTTAAATGGGAGAATGACATTATTAAATATCTGGGAATAAAAATTCCAAAGGATTTATCCACCATCTATGCAACTAACTATTTGCCAATTACCAAAGAGATGAAGACAGATTTAAATAAATGGAGCTTATTACCACTGGACTTACATAACCGAATAGATATAGTTAAAATGAATATCTTACCGCGATTGCTTTTTCTTTTTCTGTCAATACCAATAGAAATACCTGAAAAACAACTAACGGAGTGGAAAAGAATGCTATCTGGGTTCATATGGAAAGGCCTTAAACCAAGGATCAGGTACAAAACATTGCAACTGTCCAAAGAAAAAGGAGGACTATCTTTGCCAAACATAGAGAATTACTACAAACACAGCTTAGATACCTGATTTATTTGTGCAACCCATGTTATAATGCTAAATGGAAAAATCTAGAATTAAGCCAATTGGACATTCCCCTTCAGAGCTTGCTTGGAGACAAAAATCTATACCTGCTGCATAAACAAAACTGACAAAGTGATTGGACAAAAACACCCCTAAACATTTGGTTTGCAGAATGCCATAAAAACAAACTGGAAAATCATATCAAAATATTACGATGGGTGGCACATGATAAAGATTTTAAACCCACCCAGATGGATGGGCGTTTCAAACAATGGCTGTTGAAAGGTATCACAACGTACTGTCTTATTTCTGATAAAGGGAGACTAGACTGTTTTCAAAAACTTAAAGACAACTATGACTTAGAAAATCAAGACTTCTTCAGATACCTTTAAGTTAGAGCTCACTTTAACTGTGATATAAGAACAACAGAGGAAGGTAGTTCTGATTTCGTTAACACTTTGATTGATGCATACAAATCTAAACTAAACCGGAAATTGATTACCCGAATCTACTCCTGTTTACAGTCATTCAATGGCTTTTCCACTCTTTATGTTAAATCCAACTGGGAAAAAGAAGCAAAAAAATAAACCATTTCAGAAGATGATTGGCTAAACATTTGTAAAACTCAAATGAGCACTTCCAGTTCTGGTCATTGGAGGAAATTTTCTTGGAAGAATATAATTCGATTTTTTATTACTCCCAAAATTAAACAGCATCAGAAAGGTCACTCAAGTTATGGAAGGTGCTGGAGAGAGTGTGGAAATACTCAGGCGGATCATTTCCATGTCTTCTGGGACTGTCCGATTATACAACCCTACTGGCGAGATGTAGTGCAGAAAATTAAATCAGTATTAGGCTTCGAGATTGAACACGATTTTTGCACAATTTATCTTGGTAATATCTCCCCCACAATCAATGTTACTGATAAATATTTGATTAAAATAATGTTGGTAGCCAGTAAAAAAGCTATTACAAGAAGATGGCTATCAAAAGAGTCCCCATCGAAAGAGGAGTGGATTGCAATTGTGAAAGAAATATATGACATGGAAAAACTGACTTTCTCCTTGAACCTGTGCATGGACAAATTCACTACATACTGGAGGAAATGGACAGCTCAGCTGGAATAAGTGGCCCCTCATCGCAACAGGATACAGTCAACATTTACTAATATGATTGATTGTGTTTTGTTTTTGTATGAGTACGGTGTCCCTTAATGTCATACTCAGGGTACGCTCTCAATGCTTATTGTACACCCAAATGAGAAGGCTTTCGCCCGGTTTTGATATGAAGGAAAGACTGTGGGCAAATAGAACAAGAAGGACTGAAATGTCTCTAAATCATGGACCTAGCCCTATCTCTTAAAATGTATACATGTCATTATGATTCATCTCCCCCTCGTGCATTTTATTTTCTCCATCTGTGCTCCTTTTTTAATGTTCTCTTTTTTCTCTCTCTCTCTCTTTCTTCATATATAATGTAAAACCAGGACTTCTTAAAAATAAAGTTTAAAAAAAAAACGAAAAAAAAAAAAAACATTAGCGCTCTATATTTTTCCTTTCATCGTTGACCCAATACTTTACTTTTATATTTAAAGAAGTGTCGTAGTCCTTCTTTCATAATCTCCCACAGATGAATATCAGATTTGGTTAAAAGATTTAAGTCCTTTATAATATTAATTTCCTTATTCAATTCTAAGATGAGGTCATGATTTTGTAGGTCATTAACATTTAATTTTCAGTAACCTCTTTTCTCTGTCTTATCAAATCATAAAGGTGCCTCTACTAAGATGTTTGTTTTATAGTATATATAGGGTGATGCCCTCTGAGACATAAATACGTTCAATTCTTGTCTTGATGTTTTTATTAAAGCGAGTAAAATCCACTTTAGTTGGATGTAACATCCTGAACACATCTGTCACGTTACAGCGTTCACTCAGGTTTTGAAGTGCTTTTCCCTCTCTGGTAGCCCTAAGGGGCTGTAAAGGGATCCGATCATTGCTGTCTGTGTATGCACTGAAATCTCCGCACAAGACGGAGTGATAGCCCACGACTAAAAGTTCATGTAATTTCTTAAATATTTTGACTTTCGTTGCAGCGTCAGGGGGTGTAGACACATTTAAAATTCGCATTTTCATGTTCATAAAAGCATGTTCATAAAAGCAGTCCGCTAGTAATATTCTTCCCGGGATTATTTCTCTACTTTAATAATTATAAATTCCGACTCCATCAGCTGCGATAAAGCTGATGGAAATGACTGATGGACCTTTTGTCCACATAGCAGATACTTCTACATCTTCTCTTGTTTTTAATCTTAATTCCTGCATGCATAAAATATCAAACTGTGTATTCAGAAGGATCTTTCTTTTAGTATTTCTGTTCTCTGATGATTTAATACCTCTCACATTGCACGTGGCTACAGAGAGTGATGTCATAATGATAAAGATTTCTAATCTGAAACTCCCATCTGGATCTAGATTTTTTTTTTCTATCGAAACTACTGGCTGTAGTCCTCCCCTCTGACTGAGTCTATTTCACTGCTCTAGGCCTGGATGTCCGGTGTTCCTGGTTCTTCACTTGCTTAGTGATACTCTCCACATCCTTCACCTCTACACAGCACATGCCACTGTCTTTACTAATTACTACACTCCATGTTGTAAACATATAATTTGGTCTAATGAAATATGATTTGTTGATTATTACACGTGTTGTGTTTCCCTTTTGTCATGGCTGCTTGAGCCAGGTTATAGCAAACCTGGCTTTACTCTGTAGATTTTGGAAGGTTGTCATGCCGTTTGGCCAACACTGGTCCCTTTGTATTTATGTCTTTATACAAGTGGTGTCATTTGAATATCATAGTCTGACCATGAAGTATTTATTAGGTTCTAAATAAATAAGTGATCTGCTTGTGAGTTAATACTGCCTCTAATGAAATCTGAATGAAGTTCACTTGATAAGTCATCAGGTGGGTGTTCATTATGTCTTGCCTGGATAGTCTTCCAGTTCTAATTTCCTTCTCTCCAGTAAATTATTCTTCTTTTGGTTAAAGGCATATGGAATCATTATTCCTCTTGTGTATGCCATAGCTATTTACCATATTAAACTGAGAGACACCTCAGGAGATTAATTTTCAGTAGGAAAGAAATGAAATGGTCAGGAAGCTGATATTTCACTGTACAGCCTTCCCAGTGATAGTAAAGTCCAGAGGCTAAAGTTGAGAGAAAGTTGACCATCTGTTCGGAGTGCCACAGTATGCTATAATCTGTTACCTGTGGTTGGCCTGGCTGTTGGTCACTCAGAAAATAATCAGCCAGTCAGAGGAGAGGCTCAGAGACAGATAGAATGCACCCTGTTTGAGTTCCCGAGAGAAGTCTGAGAGAGGAGATACAAAACCATACTGAGATGGTTTTTTAAAACCACAGCTATATCAAAACTTATACTTCAAATATGGAACCTCTAAAGACAGATGAAGTAAACCTCTTCATCCAGAATGGAACGAAGTGGAAGGACATAAGGAATAAAACGCAGCTGGTCAAGAGCTGCTGGTGGGTTGGGGGAAAGCATGCACGATTTTATGCAAAGGCAAGATGAATTAAGAACTGTCTTTCTGAACAACATCACAGAGAATTTCCTGCTTTTGATCCTTTGAATCTTTACAATGCCAGGCTTTCACATGAGCATCTGAGCATAATGTGCAGGATGAGACTGACTGTGACTGTACTTCCTCAGTATCACACCAGAGGTCACTCCAGGTCACTGCTTCACAGCTGTCCTCATAATAGCTAGCACAATCAAAATGAAGTCTGTGATCATGCTGTCAATCTGTGGTCTGGTTCTTGCAGTATATGTATTTCTCTTTCATGTAATGAAAAAAGGAAGTGCACACTAAATTCTCCCAGTGGACATTCTGGCTTCTCAAACACAGGTGTGAGAAAGGTCTTACCATAGAGCAGGGTGATGTGCTCCAGATCATGGGCTCCCAGGCGGTAGTCGAGGGGGTCTCCAGCAGGACCCTGGTAGTATGGTCTCATCACTGAGTGACGGGATGATGAGTGAGCTAGGCCCAGAGCATGGCCAAACTCATGGACCAGTACTGTGAACAGGTCAGTACCCTCAGAGGCTGGGAAGAGGGGAGAGAGGAGGAGAAAGAATCAGCTGGAGGGGGGTGGGGGTTGTTGGAGGAACATCGAAGTGTGTGGTTGTGATTATTATTCTTATCTTTTACTTTTGACAGGGGTTGAGAGCCCTGTAAGCAGCTACAGGTGGTAATGTCCATCACACACCACAAGATGGAGCTGACAATGGAGCAAACAATATAAAACTGTTACTACTACTAAGTCTTGTAGCTAAGGGGGACTAAATAATGCTTGACCTCAAAAGTGCCATCACAGAAGATGTTGGTGTAGGTTCTTTCCACCAGGAGCATGAACATACTCAGAAAATGTCTTTGGTCTTTTTAAAATACTACACTCTGCTGCTCATTGACATGTGATTGTTTGCAGCAAACTCTGTCCCTTTTATGTTAAAGCGCTCATGGATAGTTTGGGAAAACCTGGGTTGATTTACCGAGTTGATAACCACTGTCATATGACCATTTTTTGTGATTATGGTTGTTAGGTAAAATGATATCCTTAGAAACTGATTATTAGCCAAGTTCTGCAGCCTCCTCAGCAGTGACAGCCATGGCCAGAGGAATTATGTTTTTGGGTTGTTACTTCTGCCCCACTTTCATGAACACGATATCTCAGAAATGCCTTGAGGGAATTTCTTCAAATTCAGCACAAACATTCACTCAGACTGAAGGATGAACCAAATAGATTTTGGTGGTCAAAGGTCAAGGTTACTGTGAGCTCACAAAACACATTTTACACATACACTAATTATGACAAAATGTAACACAAATGTCTGTGAGGGTAAAAAGATGAAGTGAAGACATTTCCAAAGAAATGCAGGTTAATTGATGACCTTAAATTTCCTGTAGGTATGAATGTCAGCTGGAATAGGCTCCAGCCCCCCCACGACCCTTACAGATAAGCAATATAGATAATGAATGAATGGATGACAACCACACTTTTCTGTTTTTCTATTCAACGCCATAACTGAGGAACAGAGGGACTGACCACACTTCCTGCAACTTTACTGGTTGATGACCAGTGGTGATTCTAGTTGACTCTAATTCATACAGTGTCTTGTGCTAATGAAGCCAGATAACCTAAAGTGAGCCAGACTGCACTCAGTGAGCAATTTATTAGGAATCCCACACGAACACTGGGTAGTTCTCTTTACTCTGGATTCCTCCAGATGTTGGAAACTTTCCTCTGAGATTCTGCTCCATGTTGACATGATGCATCACATCATTTCTGCTGGTATTCATCTTCTGTACTAAGAACCATAGATAAGCAAAGCTTGTGTGTTCTTTGTCCTATATATTAGACCTGTTTAAAAGTTTGTTGTTAGTCAGCAGTCACTAATGTTTGCATTTGAGGGACCTTACATTTTTTCTTTGTCTTGTGATTCTATCCAACTTTTTTTCCCCTTTTTTTCAGGAAGCATGTGCTGTCTTCTCCTCCCTGACGATTCAGGGTGCAAAGCCCACAACTTTGTAGAGTATTCAGAGCATTTCAAAACCAATAGTGAGCCCATATTTTCTCTATATTCTAACTTTATCTGGTGCCTTCAGCTGCCACCTCTGATCTAACCACAAAAGATGCAAATATTAATTTCCGGGTTGGCACAATGCTTTTCAGGATATTGTACTACATCTCTCAATTTACATGTTACAAGCAAGACTGGAAATCCAAAAAGAGCTTTTCAGGGATGCATGGGAACCTGAAGTTGTAATAATTTCAGAGGATGAACTGTGCAGAGGTTTACCTAGCTGTCTGAAGGCCCACTCCTCCTCTGCATCCAAGTGAACTCCTCCTGCCCGAGCAGGGTCTGATGGGAAGAAAGCATGGCCGACTGCACCGCCTGCCCCATCAAAGGGATAGCCATCGCCGTGGTAACCGTGGAGGAAATCCACCTGCAGGTCAGCTGCGTCAGTATTACTCACCTGGGGACAGAGGGCATCAGAAGAGAGTGACTTGGTGATTTTAATGGCAAATTTGGGCAAATATACAGCAGAGGACAGAAAGTATGGACACTCTCTAGCCTTAAACCCTGGAGGAATCTGATCAACCATCTGTCCTTTACATCATTAATGCAACATTAGTCAAATACACTAACCTCATGGAATTCCAGGGGTGTTGGTTCCGCCCACACTCTTAAAGCATAGAAGACCAGTGAGCGAATTGTTTCCCGGGAAAGATGAGAAGAGGATGGATATGAATGCAACCTGAGAATGTGAGAGTGTGTGTTTGTGTACAAGAGAGACAGTGGGAGAGATGTTAACCTATTCCAGATGGCACGAAGCAAAGATACATCTGTAAGCCACAGCATTTAATATCTCACAATTACTAAAAATGGTAAATACTTATGTTTGCTCCAGTTTAGCAGACCATAACCTGATCTAGATAATGAGAGAGTAATCTTGCCCCACCTCCAGTTGATGTTCCTGCGTGTCCACGTGGTTATAGCCCTTTTCCTCCTCCTTCTCATGCTTCTTCTTTCTTGGTTGGACAGTGGTTTGGATGGTTCCTCCTGGTCAGGCAGGGAGCAGCGTGGACTGTTCATCAACGCTATCGTGTCCTCATCTGAATTATCACATCACAGCACAGAGGAGTCAGAGGAGGCTCAGTGAGTCATGTACAACACTAGATTCAACATAGAGTAGCCTAAACATCAGCCATTGTCTGTAATCCTCACCTACAACTCCTGTGTCTCTGAGGCCCGCAAACCTCTGCATAGCTCTGACAGCATTAGTGACAGCTGTCCAGGCCTGTAGCTGCCCAGTGGAGGGGTCTGAGGGTGGAAGGTAGCCATACTTCATCAACCAATCCTATGAGAGGGACAGATAATCATCTTAGGGTGTTGGAAGTCGAAGCAGTGACACCAGTTTCAGCCTGAAGCCTGCGGTCAAGACATTTGACTGAGGTGCTTTAAGATTTAAGATACAAGTAAACATTTATCAATTACAGTATCACGATGAGGTGGTTTGTATTGACAGCCACTTTCCACTGTACCACACAGAGGAAAGACAGAAATGTACTTTTTTTTCCTTTTCTTTTTTTAAAACTGGGACTTACTTTTTTGTAGGAAATGATAGTAGGAGGGATTTTATCTGAATATTTCAAAACTGACAGTAGAGTAAATCTTCACTGTTGCAACCACAACATTTTTGAAACATTTCTGCAACCTGAAGCCCAAATAGCTGCTGGGGAGGTAGACCAGGTCATCCACTAATCACAGGGTCACAGATTTGATTCCATTGCTGCTGCTGTCAGAGAGGTTTGCCATCAGATGTAATTATGTACAATAAGCCCTGTTTGATGTCTCTCAGGACGTGTAACATCTCCAACAGCCCCAAGGAAGTGTTAAGCCTAGAGATTGGTTGTGTTTTGACTTGTACATGGATGGAATTTTTTCTAATAAACTGATCCAGCACCAGTCCCTGGTGGAGAGAGGGTAATTCATATATTACTGTTACTAATGCATTTCATACTTTGCATGTCTCAGAAGCTGATGTTTTTGATTTTACCACCAGTTGGCTGCTCTCATCTTCAGTGGGTACCACTTGTGCAGATGTGGGTGTCAGGGTTACACCAGCAGTAGAGGGTGTCAGCATCCATCCATTACTCAGGCAGATGAAAATAATCCACATCCTCATCTTGGCTACATGTTTTTGTGTGAAATCTTCAGTGCCTTCAGTTCAGGTAAGTCTGAGATGACTTTTCATCCCTGCCCTGCAACAAAACAATTTAAAAACATTAATGACAAATTGGGTAATGGCAGCAACAGCTGACAAGATGAACCACAATGAAAAATATGAAATGTAACAAACAATTTCAGTTTATACTGTTAAAACAGAAAAATACTAAATTACTGCATCATTACTGTTGTGATTTTTAGCATTAAAGTTAGCATCCTGGACCTTTGTTTCATACAAAACAAAAGGTTCAAGGTTGATAACTTTGTCCAAAGCTTTCAGCTATAGGTCATGGTCTTTAATCAGCAGATGGTGATCAATTTATCAGAGACAGTGCTCTTGTTAGAAAAAAATCCATAGTTCATCTGTGCAGCAATGTATTACATCCAATAGTTAGATTTTCTTGTTGAGCAACCTCTTGTGGCTGTTGTAATAATAACAGGATGTTAACAACTTAACAACAACTGTTAACAACTGAGCAATTGATGGAGATAGTTAGAGTAGGAGGTTCTAGATCAAGTAAATATTTTCTACAATTTAATTTATGTAAATTTTACTAAAATATGTTGAAAATTTTTTTAATTACAGTTTGTTCATTGCCACAGCTGCAACACCAGAAAAATGTCAAATGTATCCTAATTCACCAAAGGATGAAAAGGATTTTTTGTTAAGAAAACAAAGAACTGGTGGAAAGTTAAGCAGTTCATCCTGAGGAGTATATGAATGTCTGAGCCATATTTTTACTGTTGTCAGTACTGTTGAGACGTTTCATTTTAACAACAACAACAACAACAAAAGTCAACTACATGGTAGCGCTAGAGCAAACATCAGGGAATCACCAAGGTCATAGTTCTTGATCCAGGTCAACAAACTCATATCACTAAAAATCTTTAACCCTTTCATGCATAGTGGTCACTACAATGGACAGCTATTAAAAAGGGTTTTGATGGCAGAACTGCACATCAGTCATCACACTGGACTCTAGAGTGTTGTACCACACACTGCAACCATTGGCCAGTCAATGTAAGTCTAACACAAATTTATCAAAACCAACATGACCGACAGGTGGCCAGAAATGCTGAGCAGCTCAGGAATATCTTGTCAATCCTTCTGTAGGAGACCCCTGCAGGTGAAAAAAAATGGTAACATCAAATAACATCTAAGGAATAATTACTAAAATGTCTAAATACTGATTTTATATTAGTTAAATTATGATTAATCATCCAGCCACTGGATTGGACACACTATTACTGTGACAAGATAAGATAAGATAATCCCTTATTATAGAACAAGAAGGACTGAAATGTCTCTAAACCATGAACCTAGCCCTATCTCTTAAAATGTATACATGTCATTATGATTCATCTCCCCCTCGTGCATTTTATTTTCTCCATCTGTGCTCCTTTTTTAATGTTCTCTTTTTTTCCACATATAATGTAAAACCAGGACTTCTTAAAAATAAAGTTAAAAAAAAAAAAAAGACTGCCGCGAGAGCTGTTTATGTGTTGACTCTACTTTTGGTACAGTTTGAAACTGTTCTTTCAGGGGGTGTTGTGTTGAAAACCTTTAGTACTGGAGTGCACAACAATGTACAGGGTTTGCTATTGATAGTTGACAAGTTCAGTACATGATATAATGGGAAATACATAAACAGATACAGAGGACTAAGTAACCATATTAGTGAATAAAGAGACAAGCTTAGGCCAAAAAAAAAAAAAAGAAAAGAAAAAAGATAATCCCTTATTAGTCCCACAGCAGGGAAATTTACATTGTTACAGCAGGAGCAGGGATTGTAAAAAATAGAATAAGGCATAAATATGAGTAAAATGCCAAACAATATTGATAATACAGGACAATATTATACAAAACATAAGCAAGAAAACAGCATACATGGGACAATGTAATAAAAATATGAACAAAAGAACAATACACACAGGACTATATACATGGAAACAGATTGAAATGTATACCGATATTGCACAGTTTGAAATAATATTGCACAGAGTGAGTGACTGATAAGCAGCTGTTTCATCAGTGGATTAAAGTGCAGACTTAGTTGTTCTTGAAAATCCTTTATCTGCAGTATCTGTTTTGGCTCTGAATCAACTGCTTCATGTTATTAGAACGTAACTTGCAGTTTTTGTAACAAAAACAAAATTATATGCAGATTAGTTCCTTTATGAAAGCAACAGCTGGTGTCTTTTATATTTTGTAGAGCTCAAGTACAGTGCATGATAGAAAGGCCCACAGGATAGTGGAGCAAATACCACCTGAGTCAAATGAAGATGATGCTAATGGCAGTGATGATGAATGGCTGCTATTCACATTTACATTGCGCTGAACAGTATTAAAATATGTGAACACATTAGTTTAACATTATTAGAAATTCATATTATTTTATATTTTTAACATAATATATAATTCTATTGATTGGTTTGTTAAATACATAGCTCTTCAGTTGAAAACTCAAACACATGTAGTCCACCTTTTTTTCATGCCTAAAGAAGAATAAAAACACAGATCATGACTGGTGGATCTATCTGGTGTACTGGTAAATTTGGTCTAAGGAGAAAAAAACCCCAAAAACATTATAATTCATTCACCATCAATATATGTACACACAGTACACGTTGTGTTTTCATTTCATGCAACTGTATGCCTCTACTCCTCTACATTTCACAGAGAAATACTGTTCTTTGAATGCAGCACTTTTACTTGTAATGAGGTATTTTTAGAATGTATTTCTACTTTTACTTCAGTAAAGGATCAGAACACTTCATTACTGCAAGCCAACACACTGAGCAGCCAGTCTTGTCATTGTTAGACCCTGCTGCAGGATAATCCCTTTTACCCATATTCTCACTCTCTTTCTAGGCTTATGTTATTTGCCAAGATCACCTACCTTTCATTCACGAAGAGACAGAAAATGTGTTTTTCAGGAGGTTCTTCTCCCCAGTGTCAACACACAACAAGAAGTCAGAAAACACAATGACATTTCAGAAAACACTACAACATTTCACAGAACACAACGACATTTCACAAAACACTACAACATTTCAAAAAACACGACATTTCAAAAAACACAACAACATTTCACAAAACAGGGACAATAGCTCTTCTTTGTGATTGGACAGAATCCCTGTCAATTCAGAGTTTATCCAGTGATGTGTTCACGGTCGGTGGGTGATAGAATTGAGCATAAGGGTGGCTTTCTCTCCAAAGCATGTAGTGCGCAGCACCCAGGCTGCTTAAAATATCAATGTTAAATTGATTATTAGCTAACAAAGCAGCACGAGTTGCAGTAACTACATTAATTATATAGCCATGTATTAGTCATTATAATGAGAGTGTAAATCAGTCTGGAAACTGGGCAACATCACTGTACCTGTGCGTCTATATCTCACTAAACTGCCGCAGCCGGTACACAGAGAGACAGAGAGAGAGAGAGAGAGAGAGAGAGACGCACAGGAAAAACTGGCCTTCAGCACTCACATGCTGGGCGTCGGGAAGCAGTGAAAGCCGATGCTTCACTTCTTAAGGTGAAGGATAGTGTGACAGTTTCAGTGGACTGTTTTTAACATTAAAAACTACAATGTCACACCTGCATCGCATGTTACAAAGCTGTGTGTGAGCTACAACACCATAAACACACACAACTGTGTGTCACGGCTGCAACAACCTGTCGGGCTTTCCCTCATCTTAAGATGAGGAGCACTGACTGTTATATTTAGGTTATATTTATATTATGTCAATGGGTTAACAGAACATAATATGAAGGCTAGTTTCCCGTGCGCATGCCCTCTCTCTCTCTTTCCAGCTGCAGCAGTTTAGCGAGGTATAGACACACAGATAGCGTGAGAAAGCCAGTCTGTTGTAATGGCTCTCTGTATAGACTATAAACTTATCTTGTGCGCACAAATTAATCAAAACGTAGAAATGTCGTAAAACGTACCCTCAGTGTATAGTCTATACACTAATTTTCTCTCTCGATCATTCTGTCGATCCTTATGCTCAATTCTATCACCCACTGGCCGTGAACACATCACTGGATAAACTCTGAACTGACAGGGATTCTGTCCAATCACAAAGAAGAGCTATTGTCCCTACCCTTTCTGTTTTGTGAAATGTTGTTGTGTTTTGTGAAATGTTGTAGTGTTTTGTGAAATGTTGAAGTGTTTTGTGAAATGTTGAAGTGTTTTGTGAAATGTTGAAGTGTTTTCTGAAATGCTGTAGTGTTTTGTGACTTGTCGTGCGTTGACCTTCAGGGCCACCGTAAAGAAAGCGCTAATAAATCTAATATGATCAGATGACTGAGCAGCTCTTCATTTTCAACATTAAAAAAAACACCATGACACCCAATGCCACAGCAGCATGAATGTGTTAAAGCAGTCAGTGAAACATCCATACTGTATTCCCACAGGGGAGACAATCTCCTCAGTGTAATCAGGGGATGGACACAATTACCATAAAATACTATGGGAGGTCACCACTGACTGCTGCACGGGACACTGCTGGATGTAAGTGTGTGAGTGTCAGTAAGAAGATGCTTCATTTAATTAAGTTAGAGTGTATACCATTTCAGTTAAAGGGAGTGCAGGGTTGGAGGATGAGGGTAGTATCAAAGTAATGAGATTACTTGATATAGATCACTTATTTTTGACCACTTAGGGGCAGAAAAACCTATATCCAAGCAACATTTGGTCAAGTTTCTGTCCAAATGTAAGGCCAGTATCCTTTGAACTATTTTGGTCTTTGCCTCCTGAGGGAAATTTGAGGAAAAGACACATAAATAAAAGGATTCAGAATTTCCCCACTGGATCTTAAATCTTGTAAGTGTAAATGAAGCTTTGAAAATAAATCTAATGATCTTCATGTCATGGGAAATACAGGCAACATAACTGAACAGTCTGCAGAATAATTTAATTTACTAGATTTTGTTTCTGGTGTTTGGTCAAAATCTTCATGACCAAACTCATGACCTCAGTATTGATAAAATCCTGACTTTGACCCTGCACAGATTGTAACACTTTTACTTTCCCTTTTTACCTTGTGACTAAATAGCTTTACAGTAGCCCAGCCACTGCACCATTGTTTGCAGCTGTGCAGACATTTTGATTATACTGGCCCTGACACATGCAACATTGTCACTCTGGCACAGGTCTTAAACATCACACCTTTTACTACTACACACATATCAGATGAACTTGGGACCTAAAATGCAGAACCGATACAGACTTGGCATTAAACAAGTAGAACAAGTGAGTTAAATATTTAAAATGAGGAGTTTTCATGCTCACCTTCCTCCTCTTCCTTTGTGGCCGTTCTCCCTCTCTTTCTCTTTTTATCTGACACTATAGAAACAGATGGGTCCTTTCTCTTCTCGCGCTTCTTGCCTTAAAGCCCAGCTCTTAACCCCAGCCCCCACCCTCTACCCCACCCACTGCCACAATGCCATGACAAATGTAGGCTTCCATGTTTGCAGATATAGCTTCTGCCTCAGTTTCTCACTTTGTGTCACTCTTTTTCCATCTATTAGCTCCACATCCACAGCACATATTAAACATATCTGAAAATAAATGCTTTTATTTTATAGGCTCCCTCTGTTCTAAAATTAAAACAATTAGTCCTGACACTGTATTTTCTGAGGCTGAAATCCTGTGTTTGACCCAGGGAGGATTAGTGGGTAAGCGTTTAGATTCTGTGTATGCATGCGTCTTTGCTCTTTGCATGTGTGCAACGTCTGCATGTTCATGTGTATCTTCTCTGATGGCATCAACGTTTTACTCATAATCCTCTTAACGCGAGGATTAAAAAAAACTAAAATGAAGATGAACAGATTTGTCTCCGTCTTTCTATCTGTGTTTCCTTTTTTGTTGAATTCTTTCTGTTTTAAGCCACTGAACCAACTGTTGGGGTCGAGATGGCCAACATATTGACCTCTTTCTTTAAGTACAACTGATATCCTTCTATTAAACTCTCTCGATAACAAAAGACATTCAGCCCAATAAATGCCCAATAAAAGTTAAAAAGCAGAGAACATAAAGTGGAATCAGCTGTTAGAAAGCTTCACAGGAGTATAAGTGTATGTTGTACTAGTTTATATTTTACATGCTACAGGCTGATTCATGTCAATACTAATATTATTTCTTTCTTTGTTGAGTCCTGTTCCTATTAGCCGCTGCAGTGTCCCAATGGGATCATTAAATTCCATCTAATCTGCTCTTTGTCTCCTGAGGGACAATAGCTGATAGTAAGAACACATTTAGGACTGATGTGATGTTTTTGCATCAAACCCAAGTCCTCTGATCTGCCGAACAGGCAGATCCAATGACTGACGGATGCTCCTCACAAAACCTACTCTAAGCTGGTCACATCTGTAGGCATTTTCTTTGGTGTAAATTTACTTTATTGTGAAATTCATTTGTCCTGCAAATGTCTAACTTAGGCACATGATCTGTATTATCTCTCTTCAAACTGAACAAATCTTATCACTCCCTGAATAGATTGGTAGAAATGTATTAGTTCTTTGTACATTTTGAAGTTACTGGTTGTTTTTTTTTTAACTTACATTAGCATTAGCATTTTAGCATGTATGATTCATTTGAGTGGAATCTGTGATCAGTGGGTTTGTTCACAACAATGCAGTGTCCACTCATTTGAGATACAATGCTTAACCAAGTAGATGGTTAAACTGTGTGTCTGGAGTAGAGTAATGGAATAGAGAGGCAATCACTGCTATCAGACCTTTTCTGCTCCTGATGAGACTTCTCCACTTCTCATCTGGCAGTTTGACCCACTTTGTGCAAACTGCTCACTCATGATACCAATAATACAGTAGTAGTAATGATAGTAGTGATAATTCAAGTATTAATTGCAAAAGTAGTTTCTGTTTGCACTGGATTTTGCACTGGTCCTCTGAGTTTTCGGGGTCAAAATCTTTACTTATGGAGGGAAGTTCTTCTATCAGGACAGCTGCAAAGTCTTTGCCAGTCTATTTTGCTGTGTCCTTTAAATCTGTGTAGCTGTTTGTATACACTAGCTGATGCTTTAATGTATTAACTGTCTGAGTGTTAGCTGAAAACTTTTGTGGTGTGAGGGTGACTGAACATCTGTGCCAAAAGCATACTGTGCAATAACCTGCTGCAATAGCCCTGTTATGCATTTAAATACTGTTTGTCTCAATAATTTCAATATTCTCTGACATTATACTGATCTGCGCCACACCTAGCTGGTTCGAGAACTGGAAGCCACTGGACCAGTTCTAGGTTCATGAAATAGCAAACCAGAGGCAAGCACTTTTGAATTAATAGGCTGACAGTTTACCCACAACCATTAAAAACATGCATAACACAGCACATAATTAATCATCCACACATCCAGATATGATGTAGGAGGAGAGCCCCTGATGTTTGAAGAGTGACTACCTCCCATTCAATTTACATGGACAACTTAACTGCCCCAACATCAACTGTCACATGAACAAAACAACTGCTGGAGAAGCTCCAATCAAACATAAAGTGTGCGCAAATGAGGTTTACACCCAGCAAAACCAGAAGCATTTCCATTGTTAAAGGTAAACTTACAGACCAGAGATTCCACATCATCTACACACCCATTCGATGGTGTATAATTGTCTGTTGAGCTTGGAGCAGTGGTACAATGCAAGCCTTAAAGGCACAGACCAAAGTGTTCAAATTAGGGAAGAAACCATCACAGGTTTTGACTTCCACATTGCCTCAGCAGTATTGGCTTGTATGGGAATGGTGTACTGGAACTTCCTGTCTCTAGCCTCACTGAAGAACACAAGTACACCAAGATGAGATGATGGGATATGAGCAACTTGGAGAAAGTGGATCCATCTGATTCTGTAGAGCAAGCAAAAACTGCTCTCAGGCATGGACACACTGTTGGTCAAATGCAACATGGGATAGGCAGTTTTGGTCTCATGACAAGTCATCCCACTTGGCACAATGCATCATCAGCACAGTGGCAAGAGCTGGTAATTGCTAAGGTCCACCAACATGAGGAGGCAATAGGAAGTGCATGGGTGATCTCACAGGACAAACAGGGTCAATGGACAACATGGGAAAACCTGGAGCACCACAAACTAAACTGGAAGGATCCATGGGAGATGGAAGAGGGAAAATTTTGCTTCATCATCAGAACCACCTATGATGTTCTTCCCAAGAAGATTCCCAAGAACTTGTACCAGTGAACTGGAAGAGATCCGTCATGTCTGCTTGCAAGAACTGGCTCTGGGGCATATCCTTACTGAAACCTGCTTTTCCCAAGGCCCCTATACCTGGAGACACAATCAGCATGTGTCCTGGGGCAAAGGAGAACTATTGCCAATGCCCCATCTCCCCAAACAGTTGGCACCTTTGCCTTCATACCAGCAGGAAAACTACCAAAGCTTCCAGGATGGATTTAGCTCATCTTTCCACAAGAGATCATGACAACAAATTTCAGACTAGACCTGGTCTTGTGGCTTATGTCTCAAACGCTAGGGGCCATGAGTACCAACACTGAAAGTGGGTTGCAGAGGTTTTGTGGCCAATAATCTCTCAAGAAATCAAGCGAGTGGGAATAGTTACAATGTCCTATAGGCTCAACTGTCAATTTTAAACCATTTTGTTTTTGAACTCCAGCAGGATATCCTTCCATTTCAATTCAGTTTTGTAGCACAGTTCAATTAAATTGACTCTGAAGATAAGGAAAAATCCTTGGTTCTACAGCAGCCACAGCAAAGCAGTCTTTCAGTAAGCTAAACTGTTACAGTTGGTTCAGAAGGTGGGATGACAACATTTAAAAAAGGGGGGTGAGTTTACAAGTTCATAAAAGGAGTTATGATTTTTTTTTCTACCACACTTTAAAATCACATACAACCAACACAGAGTGATTTTAATGTGTTTTCAGAATTATTATTTGAGATTATTTTTTGTTTTGAATCATTATTTTTCTATGTATCCGTTTACTGTAATTTATTGTGTGTGTGTTACATAAACCCACTGTACACTACCTGTCCAGCACCAAACAGCAGACAAACAACATTTAACAGATAGAGAGTCACATATTTACAGATATTAAACATGTTTATCTCAGGAGACTAGAGGACCGAACAAGCTGAGGGGAGAGTGTTGGACTGAAACATGACTCCAAATTAATGATAATGTTACTCTGTGCCTACTGGATGTGTTCAGCAGATATGTAACTGATTGCCAAAATAACAAAACAAACACTACATGTAAAGTAAATATTTCTCCTCATAAATGGCTAACTGTAACCTATAAAACAGTCAAGCTCTGTATGACATTTAGTTCACTTTGTGAATATTTACTCTTCTTTCACTCAAAATGATTTTAAAAAATTCAAGTTTAAGTTTTTTGTGGGGTAAATGGAGATGAAATGTTTCTACTGTTACTGTGACAACAGGCTACTTCCTCATGAATGCAGCTGCTGGGACAGGTCAAAGGTTACCCGGGGTAATGGGTGATGGATGCTGGGTGGGTGGCTGGTGTGGAATTTATGTGAATTGAGCTGTGTCTGGGACTGTGGGGCTCATCTTGCTGTCATCCATAGCAACAAAAATACTCTTTTTGGACTGCATGGTGTCTCTGTTAATTCTTCTGAATGAGCCTCTCTGAAGTGCTGCACATATGGGATTCCTCTGCACACATCTGCATTACAATTTGACTGATAAAGGGTTTTAAAGATCAACACTCAGATATTTGTAGGTTGGAACTGTTGATACACAATATTTTGTTTCAATATCCATTATTTTCAACTTTTACTGTTTTCCATGTTACAATTCACAACAAACAGGAGAGCAGTCAGTGACTAGAATCCTATTTTTGGAGGTAATGTCTCTAAGATTGTGGATCCCCTCGGGCAGGAGGCTACGGAGCATTAAGAGCAGGACCACCAGATTGAGGAACAGCTTCTTCTCGGAAGCTGTGAGACTGCTGAATTCTGGAGGACTCCTGTAGCCCCCCCCCCGACACCCACAGACAACACATCTTTTGCACTTTTCTGAACACTGGACATTGCACAATGCACAGCTGTCACTTTAACTCCTACACTTTTGGACATTGTTGTTGTGTCATTTCATTTCATTTCATTTTTATTTCCATTCATCTTATACTTATTATAGTGTTTATACTTATACTGTGAATTTTCTATATTTATATTACTTCTTAGTTTATATTTATATATTCTATTTTATTCTTAATTATTCTTATTGTATTTTATACTTCACTTTCTGTAATTGGCTTGCACTGGGACCAGAGTAACCTATTTCGTTTCACCTCATGTTCACATGTGTTGGAATGACAATAAAGCTCCTTGATATCTGATCATGGAGTATGTGTGAAACAGCTGGCTAGTGTGCAGTATGAAAATGTTACTGACCCTACCCCCAGAACAACCCCCTGATACTCTTAGACTCCACTCTTTCCAGGTTCACTCTGCACTTCACATCCTGCCATTTTGCACTAGACCACTGTATACACACTACCTCATTGTGCTGTGTTAGTGTCTGTTGTACTTTATTTTTTATCTCATCTCTATTTTTATATTATTGTTATTTAACTTAATTTTATTCTTTTCTTTTCCTCTGACATTTTATATTTATATGTGCTGTCATTATGAGAGTTGCTAATTGGTGTTTGTTTTGAAAAAACAGTGACAATAAATCTATTCTATCTTCTATCAATGATGTTGTTGTGATGAAGCTGACCAGTGGTAAGTGGTGATCAGATGGTGGTAAACCGGGAGAGGAGCTCTGGGTCGAGGAGAAGAGAGGTCACTGCTCCAGGTCCACAAAGAGATCAGTGTAAAACTGTGATGTGGATGTCAGAGCTGAGACAACAGTGATGTTGTGCATAGAGCTGTGCTCTCATTTATAAATAAGAATAACCAGAGATGGAACTTAAACACAAGCCCTTATGATCAAATCCTATCTTTATCAGTGATTGAAACCTGTTATAACTTTTGCTGGTCAGCAGCAACATCGAAATCTGGGGGCAGAAGTGGTATTTACAGGACGCTGGTGCCCATACAAACTGCCATTTGTTGCTTCTAGCACTCAGTGCTCTGGTGGCTCTTTCACCTCCCCAGACCTGTTTGTTGTTCTCTCCTTCCTTTTTGCTCTTTTTGTATTTTGTGTCTGTGCTATCACACCAGAACCTTTGTTCACATCTTGTTGCGTGGGGATACACATAGGACGGTATCTCTTAGATGACATATCTGGAAAGTGGTCGTACCCAACCATTTTAGAAAAGGTTCACTTTTCCCCTCTTACAAGCAAGTATTAAAGGTTTACTGTATATACAATCCCAATTCCAAAAAAGCTGGGACGCTGTGTAAAATGTTAATAAAAACAGAATGCAATGATTTGTAGATCTCATAAACCCATACCCACCAGCACGTTAATCTGGACATTTGTCCATTAAAACATTACTAAGGTGCGACCATTTCTCTCTCTGAGTGACACAGAGGACCAAGAAATCAAGCAGGCTCACTTATCTGTCTACCCAAAACTGTTATAAATTGGTTACAGTTGATTCTGATCTCTGCAGTCTGACTGCTGACCAGGAGAACACATTACACCTGTTTTAAAGTCATTCCACTGATTACTTGTCAGTTTCCATACTGATTTTAAGATTCTTTTACTTGTCTTTAAAGAACTTCATGGTCTTGTACCGGCTTGTCTCACATGCTTAAAATATATGGACCAATACTCCCCCTAAAGTCAAATCTGTTAGTTGTTCCTACGTGCGTGACAAAACCTTTGCTGAGGTAGCCTACCTATTCAGCCTGGCTTTTGACTAAGTATAATTCATAGACATTACTGACTTAATGTCAGTCAGTTCATTTTTATTGTATTTTTATTTATCTGTTTATTTATTTTGCCTACTTTTACTTATCTTAACCAGTCTCTGGGACAGCTTTTAACTAACTGTGTGTGTTCCTTCTCTGACAGTTAGTTTCACAGTCTGGATGAGGAATTGGCTCCTGTGATAGCCAGTGCAGCTAAACAAATGGACAAGGTGCACAAGGATCAGAGATTTAAGTAAGATCGTTTGGTCGATGGTAAATGGCTGATACTAAAAAAATAAATGAGGTGGGAAAGCGCAAAACGATCAGGCTAAAGCGTGGAGATGCCGGGGATTGAACCCGGGGCCTCATACATGCAAAGCATGCGCTCTACCACTGAGCTACACCCCCTACATCGAGAAGGGTCATGGACATATATAATTATATACTATATGAGTGAATACTCGAGGTAGCTCATATGTTTGTAATAATAATAATAATACATCTTGTGTTGAATCATGCTGCACATCAACGCTGCCTCGTATCATTGTTTTTATCACTACATGATCAGTTCTACAGTATGTATTTATTATAAACTTACAGAATATTTAATAAGATATATAGTGATTTTGAAGTTTCAGTGTTTTCAAAAGTAAAACGAATTTGTTCTTGAAATGAATTTGACTTGAATGTGTCGGTGGTCACAGCTCAGTCGTCCTCTCAGTCCACCAGCAGGTGTCGCTGTTGGCCGCAGAAGAATGTTGCACGTTGCAGTTTGTCCCGCAGACAATTCAGCTTAAATGTCATTAGGTCATTATGTGACAGTCAACACCTGAGGTCCCCGTAGGCGGAGAAGGTAAAGGCAGACATGTTTTGTTTTGTTTGGTGGAGTCACGCCCCTCTAACATTACCTGCAATTCACCTGTGCCGCTCACATCCACCTGCTGACGGCGGGAACCGGCGGCGGATAGAAACGGACAGACTGTCAGTGAGAAATGAGATGAGGTTTTACTCCGTGAGATTTGGATGTCTGCTGGCTTTCGCGTGTTTAGTGTCTGTTACCTGGATTAAATCGATTCCCCGTGATGGAGGTAAGCTATCAGTCTGCCGGCTCGAGGAGAAGCAAATTTCTTATTCTGGAACACAACTTTAATGTTGGTTAGACTTTATGCTTTGGTGAAAACAGTCAGACACTAGAATATTCCTGAGGTTTGTACCAGTCGACGGTGTAACTCGGATAAAAACAATGAATACACCAAATCATGCACCTGTCGTAGTCAGCTCCACACCTGACGTTCTTTACAGGTTAAACTGCTTCTGAAGAACATTTGGGGAATTCCAGCTGTTGAACAGGATCCCTGGCTCTGAAATGTAATCCGGACAGCAGGTGGTCTCACTCATACCAACAAGCGAACGTTCAGGTTGAGCAGGTTGGGCCTGGACACATAGTTTGTGTCAAACCATTTGATGGCTATTGTTTTAAGTCTGATTACTGTCAAAGCGTGATTCATATGAACAATGCAGCCAATGCAGTAATACCTGTCTCTGTCTGTGGGGCATGAAACTGAGGCACAGCAGCAGGTCAACTACATGAGAGACTTACTCCCCTAAATAATGATTGTATGCTTTCTACTTGACTGGCAAAATATGCTCTTAAAAGGAGTCTGGCACATTTTCTGTTTGCTGGATGACACTTAAAATTGTGTGTGCAAAGACTGAACAGATTGAAATGTCTTGAAATGTGAATTCTTTTCTTGTGAAATATTCTGTGAAAAGCTAAAGATGAAGTCAAGGAGCTGAAGCTGAAACACTAAATGGGTTTAGGTGTCATCTGAAGTGTAACAACTGTGAGCATTTGAAATTTCAGTTTCTGGTTTAAACCCTGTGGGCAGTTAAATAATGAACAGAGCTGAACTAATGGGTGAAGAGTTGAAGAACTGAAAGCTGTTGAAATGTCAGCTAAAAAGAAAGAGGTGACAGCAGCTGGAATGTCAGTCGATGTCTAAGCCATTAAAGTGATAGATAGAGATATCAGCTGACATGTGAGCACTGAGACTGTTGAAGTGTGAGACATGAAAGACGTTGAAATTTCATTTGAAGCTGAAGTGCTGGAGATAGTTAAAGTGTCTAATGTCTGTGTCTGTTAAAGAATTTAAAGTGAGGAAAATCAGCAGGATTGTTAGATGGTCAAAACCAGCTATTTGAAGATGTCATGCAGCAGTACAGCCATATTACTGCTAACACTGATGAAAGCCAAACTTAGTTTGTTAAAGTCAAATTAGGCTGAGAAATTAGTAAGAATTTCAAGAATTTCTCTGTGTTTTTTCTTCTCAGTGTCTAAAGGCTCAACAAGGCTGTCGGACCTGCAGGTCCTGTATGATCGTCTGTTGGTGGCAGAGGAGTTGGGGGGACAGGTCAGCAGGGATCTCAGCAACATACTGGAGCAACTGAGGAACATGTCCAAATCTGCCAACATCACTTACCCCACCAATAACAGCAGCACCACCATCTCCACTGGTAGGTGCAAAGCTGGATTATCAAGCAGATAACTGCTCAGGGGCCCCAGACCCCAGAGGTTCCAAAAGCCCCACGTTTACCACTTGTCACTTGTTTGCACCACTGAATATCACTGCCTGGTCCTGCTCTTGTAGAGGAGCTCTGTGTCAAAATACAGTTTTAGTTCACATTGTTTATTATATATGTATTTGTTGCTCATTTTTTCTAAAATTGTGTTTTATCAAATTGCTTTCATTTTTCTGCGTGTCAAGTAATTAGCACACAGAAAACCTCAGGCAAGTAGAATTATTCCCTCATAGAACTGTAAGGCTGCACGATTGTTTTCATTAATACATACACAAAAAAGGTTTTTGTTTGTTTGTTTGTTAGCAATGGACTGATCAGTGGACTGTTCAGTGAATATAATGTCAGAAAACAGTAAAAAATTATCATTATTCCCAGAAGCCCATGTAAATTCATCTGCATAGAGAAAGAAAAGGTTTGATGTTGACAATAATCTCTAAATGACACACTGAACACTGTTCTAGTTATGTTCCTTGTATGTGACTTGAAAGTCAATCGAAGACAAAAGCTGTATTTTTTTAGACCAAAGTAATGGATTTCTGTTTTGTCCTGATTTGTTTTGAGGACGACAAACTTGAGAGATGCAGTTTTCCTCTGAGTAAACAGGAGTCAGGTCATCAGGAGTTTTTGACACAGGGCTCCTCCACAAGACAAGAAGTAACAATGCAGGAACCACCTCTGTTAATATTATTATACTCAAGTGGTGGAGATTCTTGAAGAAATTTGCAAATCGGTTGACCAGAATCACAAGTTAACATGATGAAGGACTGATGAGTGGGGGCCCTGAGGGATGCCTACTTTCCCCTCTGGGTTTTCCAGCCATGTTCACAGCTGCCATTTGCTGCTTTTGTGTTTTGCTTATTTCAGTAGTTTCTGACAGTTAGAATGTTGATTACTGAATAAACCCCTCTCCCCTCTCCTCCTCCTGTGGGCAGAAACAATTAGGCAGCTGGCAGGTGATCCAGGCCAACGTGTGTTCCTCCAGCCCAACATTTACCTCTACATGCCCCACCTCAGGCAACATCCAGACAGCCTCATACCCAACGTAGTCCTTGGACAGGGACGCCGTGGAGGTACAGAGAATTCACATAAACACACACATTTAATGTTGTTTTCTTTCAAAACCAAGATGACCACCGTCGCTTTCTCTCATTAACTGTGTGTGTGTGTCTTCCCTCAGTGTCCATGGTGCTGGGTATTCCTACAGTAAAGCGTGATAAGCAGAACTACCTGGTCGGCACACTCAGCTCTCTGCTCTACAGCCTGACTTCCTCACAACGCCAAGATCTCCTCATCATTGTCTTTGTTGCTGAGGTTATACACACACAGACACACACACACGCCATGTTGGTCTCTTTTCTCACACCTCAGGGCCACTTTATGAAGTCATTTTGGCCATTTAATATTTAATGCTGCATAAGCATGAATGCTGAAAGTGTTGAAAGTTTACCATATGGATAATCATAAAATAACGATACATGACTGTTTGCTAAACATGGAGCTATGAGGCAGGCTAGCAGTTTCCCCTGCTTCCAGGCTTTATGCTTAATTAGGCTAACCCCCTGTTTAGCCTCATATTAAGCAGATGTCAAAGAGCACAGCTGCAGGTGTTAGAAACTCCTCCTGAGGTTTAAAGAGAACACTTTTCAACCTGTCCATAACATTATCTGTTGATTGCATCTAATAAATCATGATCAAAGGAAGAAGCCAGCAATAAGTTGGCACTTAAAGCTCCAGTAAAATAACCTTTGCACCATCTCTTAAACACACTGACATATGCACATACACAGCAAAGACTGGCACATAGCTGTTGGACAGGTCAGGTAACAGGGTTTATATGTCTTTTCTAAGTTGGATTTGAACACACCTCATGTCAGTACTACACACCAACTACATACACTGTAGCTAATGTCAAGTAATCTATATATGTAGATATTCTTAAACCACTGAATGCAGTCCAAAGCAACTCAGTCTGTAAGAAGGGAAGAGTAAACACATGTACCCTTTAAGACCTGTCCAACTAGTTTTTTTGGCACAAATTAACTACCCAGTTTGTGTGTGTGTGTGTGTGTGTGTGTGTATGAGGCTATCATTAGCTGGTATGGGGAAATTACCGGATGAGGTGAAATAGAACAGATAGCTTTGGAAGGACAAGCACAATGAGGCTGTCTCACCTCATCCGAATCTCATTAATCTGTTCAATGCCTCCCTTTATATCACTGACTTTTTCATTCTCTGTCATGTCAGGTGGACTCAGACTATCTGGGCAGTATAGCACAGACCGTCAGAAAGAAGTGTGAGTCTCTCGATTTCTTCCCATGTGGCTGTGTTACCATTATATCACACCACTTTTGGCTCTCATGTCCTCTGCAAAAGTATATACCAGTCCTACTATCATCACCCATCATCCTGTCTCCTGCTCACCCTTTCCTGGGTTTCAGAAGTGTCATTACTACATGAGTCATTTAGTCTGGAGCCCAGATTCAAAGTATAGGAAACTGTGATAATGAACACTAAAGTTCCAACAGTGCCTGTGTCAAACGTCAGAACTTGAACTGGTTGTTGCAGCTCAATCAGACTAGCCAATCAGAGGGCTGCATGTTGAGCATCAAATCAGACCCTATTCCGGTGCTAATATATGATCTGTGTTTGATACGTTATCTGGATAATGACATCATTATAGACTGTGCTTAGTCTTGGGTTTTGTCTCAGTTTTGCCCACATAGTGACTGTATATCAGTGGACAGAGTTGGTGGACTGTCAACAAACATGTTGCATTTCAGGTCATGGGAGATGATAAGCTCTAAGTGCTCTGGACAGGCTCTCTAAGGTTTGTGTAAGCAGTCAGTGGCCTTTTGTCATGTTTCAAATACAGTGTTTGAGGATTATCAGATAGCATGTAAAGATGTAACAGGAAACAACAGAAAGAGATGGAAAATTACACAACAAATACTTCGGTAACTACAACTAGGAGACTGTAATGACACTGGGTATAGGAATGTGGCCAAACTGTACAGACCTCATTTATACCTCCTCTGAGATATGATGACAATACAAACCAGATCACCTTCAGATGTGGTCTGACTGGTCTACACTCCAGTTGCCATTCATTCTGTGAGCATTTACACCCTGCATTAACAACTATGTGTCTTCCTTATCCATGGTATCAGATACAAATTACATGTTCACAGCAGGTGTAAAGGGAGGGTTTCAAGAGTAATCCCAGGGACTCAGTATGTCTAAATGTTAACAGTAGGGATTTCTGAGTGATTATTTATATTGAATATGAGCTCATGTTGATCTGAATTTGAATCTAACCAGTTATTGTACAGAAGACTTGAGAAGATAGCTTTCTAGACAAACACCAGTAACCAGTAACTTTCCACCACTTTACAAAAAACAAACTGGTGATATTGTTATATTGGTTATATTGTCAGCATTCACACGTAGATTTACAGACAGAAATCCTGTCAGAGCTTCTGAGGGGCTGTACTTACTGAATGATGCCAAAAAACATTTGTCTGTTATTTTAAGATGATACACATTTAGTTTAAAGTATGGACAGGCAACCCCACTGGCATGCTTCAGCTTGTCAGAGTGAATGAAATCTGTTGGTGCTGCACAAGTCAACTCACCTTGTGTGACAGCCAAAATCAAAAAGATGCTCCTAGCTATGGTGTGCCCTGTGTCATGCAGAATGTCATTAGTGCTTCTTTAACTAACTCAAAGCCATTTATTGCATGGAATAACATGCAAGACATTAGCCATAAAATTCTTGTTGAGTTTTGTTCATGCAGCTCTCATGCACTAATTAACCTGAGAGCAGAAAACAGTGACTTGAAAGTTTTAACATCCGAAGCAGCAAGGATGAACAGTTGTCTGTTTTCTGCCATGACATGTTAATACAACTTATATGTACTGTAAACTAGATACTGTATGGGTTTTATTGTTCACACATTACAAAATGCAATATATGTAGTTGATTTTAGAACAGTGATCTAAAAAAAAGTCATGAAAATGATTTTGAAGATCCTGTTTTTGAAGTGGTCAGGTATATACAAACATACAAAACATATGTGTCAGGTATATAAAACATAATAAATACACACACTGTGGTCAACATAATACACTGTGTCACAGCATAACCGCAAACTGTATTGAAAGATATTTTCAGCAAAGGATCATCATCCAGATGATATGTTTGTGTACCTATGTGAAGTCTGTCGTTCTGTAGTTAACCAGCTCTGTTTTTGTAGTTTTCCCAAGGAGGTGCAGTCAGGGCTACTAGAGGTCATCTCTCCTTCATGTATTACTACCTGACTTCACCAGCCTCAGAGAGACTTTTTGAGACCCAAGGACAGAGTCACATATTTTCCATTTCTGTCTTACAGAATTGTTGATATATATATATATATGTGTAAAGAAAGACATGAACACCTTGTCTGTTCTCATGGATAACTACAGAATCTGGATTTCAGCTCTCATGCTGTATGCTCAGGACAAAGGAACTTACTATGTTCAGGTAAGGGTCAAAGGTCGATTCTACCTGTTGATATTAGTGGTCTCCTCATTGTACATCGCATATTTACATACGTACATACAACAGCAACCGTTGGAAACAAACAGTGACGTAGCTGGTGGTTACAGATAGTACTCATACTATCAGAAGAATACCACTATTGACCACCCACACTCTGTGTTTAACAGTGATAGATAAACCAAGGCAAAAGACTGAGATAACAAAACAGAAATGTGTGGCTACTCTCTTAAGAGTGTGTAATTTATTTGTCCCAAGCCAGACTGTTAGTCTGGAGAGTCCTGCTGCAAATTTTAAATGTTGTTATGATTTTTTTAGTAGAGTAGTCATTTACTCAAACCAAATAGTGTCAACTCACTGAAATAAGTTTTGAAAATGAGTCTGTAGTGTTGTGTGTTTTCCAGTTAGAGGATGATGTTGTAGCAAAAGGCAGTACAATACAATGACATGAAGACCTTTGCAACCCAGGAAGCTTCAAAGTCATGGCTCTACCTGGAGTTCTCCATTGGATTTATAGGTGTGTATGTGTGTGTATACAGGAATGAAAAGTAATGAACCACATGATACTAGTGCAGTATTTATGTACGACTGATCAGCCAGAACACTGAAACAGGTAACTGTATCAGTAGACTACGTGGAGATTAACTGTGTGTAATGTTTTGACACAAATGCATTCAATCACTACTTCTCCAAAATTCACAATACTTTCAGCTCATTTAGACACCAAAATGCTTACAGATTAATGAAAGAAATAATTATGATTTTAACAGAAAGTTTAACATCTTTTATACAAAATGAGGTCACGTTTATGTTGAAACAAATATAATGCACACAGTAAATTTACACTCAGTAGAATGTACTACAGTCAGGGCCATGTGACTAGCAGAATACAGAGGACACCATGGACTTTCAGTGTTACTTAGGTTAGTTATAGTATGAAGTATAGCATATAAGGGACTGTGATTTGGCCTTTCCTTTTGCAATGTAACATGAAAGAAATTTCAGCTAAAGTGGAAGATACAGGCACCCTTTATATAATCTATTTGCAGTACTTAAAGTTGTTAGTGTGGCTTACTGAATTGAGTGCCTAGTATTACTGGGTGACAGAATCTGTCCTAGTTATGCAGCATGAGTCATTTCTGGGTGAATGATGAAGTGTTTTGGTATTGTGAAAAGGCTGCACCAAACGCTAACTGATGTGCTCAGGTGTGTATTTGAAAGCACACTGTGAAGAGTTTCTAAAAAGTGACATAGTACTGAGACAAGTGTTAAATGATTGTAAAAAAACCTGTAACATGAAACTGAAAGAGTTACAGAGTCATCTCAGAGAGTTTAGAGATTCATCAAAGAGCAGCGACTAGGTTGCAAAATTCTGAAATTTTCAAAGTTGGGAGCTTTCAATGGGAATCTTTCCATCTTACATAATGTTATTATAAAATCAGATTTAATGCAAATTCAGCTGTGAATTTCTCCTGCACTGTGCATTCCTCCATCACATGGCACAGATTGTTTCTAGAATCCTAACTCCTAACCCTAACCCTAACGGATAAGTGGTATAGATAATGAATGAATGAATGAACTCCCATGGAAAGTTTCTTGGAAATTTACTGGAATGTTCCGCCTTTGCAACCCTGTAGCTGACTCTCCACAACACTGAGAAAAAAATGCTGTGACTGACAGTTGAGGTTGAGCTGGTGATAGTTAAAATATCGTCTGGTGTAAAAAGACTTGCAAACCAGCATGAAAATACCCATCACAGAGGTGAGCAGGGTGAGGAACATCATGGCCTGGGTCTTTGCTGCCTCTGGGTCTGAACAGTCACCATCATTGAGGTGGAAAATGAACAAATGTTTGCAAACAACTTATACTGACATTATTTTGTGTGTGTGTGTGTGTGTGTGTGTGTGTGTGTCAGGCAAGATGTTTTGACTCGTGACTCTCCGAATGATTGCTGAGTTTTTCCTGATGTCTCCATCAAGACAAACCCATCGACTGGCTGTTAGATCACATCCTGTGGGTGAAAGTTTGCAACCCAGAGAAAAGATGCGTGAGTCAGAGGTGAACAGAAACATGTAACAAAACATCAATGACCTGTGTGTTTGATGGGTGAATTGACAAGCAGGGATGGGTAAGAATGCACAGACTGAGGTTCAGGATAACAATGAGAGGAAAACCACAGTCAGAAACAAAACTAAGAAAATGTTGTGGTGAACATTACAAATGTGAAAATACAACTTTATACATGTAAAGAAGAAGAGAAATGTTGAGGATGATTTACATGTAATTTAATTTACATCACTCTGATGTCACCATCATGAAACAGAACAGATTTATTTAACTCCTCCCACATCATTTGATAGGGAAATTAACTAATATGACAGATATACTAGTCAGCTCTACGATGCTTAATTAGTTACTGGATAAGCTTTCTGAAGGTTGTTCCTCACAGAACTAGAATCGTGAAGATTGCAGACAGCTGATAATAGAGCCGAGTTCATGTTACTGCAACGCCTCATAAACCCTGTGTGCTGGTTCGATGCAGAAACACTGTAATGAACAGAAAGCATTACTCAAGCAGAGGCACAAGCCTCCCTCTTCCAGCATGTGGGCCTCCATTCTTCTCTGCCTGGGAAACTACATCTAGGTGTGAGAGTCTCAAACTCAGCAGAGGAGACAGAAGAGAGTCATTGTACAGCTGATGAGAAATTACTTTATGTTCAGCTCTTTTTCTGAGGAACCTAGTATTACTTTCAGTAAAAGTTTAGTGTTGCGTCATTAAACCATTTCAGTAGTTAACAGTAGCATCTGACTCAAGGAGTTGAAGAAGCTCAATGAAGCCCAAGATGAACTCCACCAGGGAATCAAAAGCAGAGAAGCACACACACACTGGTGAGTTCAACAGAAAGTTCTTTAATAAAACAAACTGACCAAAACTGAAACAAAAGCAGACGGGGTGGCAGGGAGCTATTGGCAGGAGGAAATCAGAAGCAGCGGAGAACAGGAGAATCTTGCCACTGGAAACGCTGGAGAACCTGTATGCGTGAGTAGGAGCAAGGGAATACTCTGGGCAAAGTGCTGAGGAAGGCCGGGCTTATGGGAAGGAGGAGGGAGGACAGGAAACAGGTGTGTGATCAGCCAGCAGGAGGAGACAGCTACACTTGCAACACACCAGCTCTGCAGCAAAACAGAAAAAGGGAGGGGAACAGAGAAAACACAACACAAAAAACAACTAAACTAAACTATAACAGTCAACACTGTTGGAAGGTGACTTCCTCCAAATTAACAGTTAACAGTCTTCATTAGAGCACAGCAGTAGGCCCTGAATATATATATATGATTGGCCTGTTTTCTACCAAGCAACTAGACTTTATTCAGTATGGCTGCACTAAATACAGTTATTCCAGTCATATGCAGGTTAAGGATGCATTTGCATTACACTCCAGCTATGTTTGAATTCCACTCTTAAGTTTGAACCCACTACTTGGAGAAGATGGAGACCAATAGGGTGAATCTTATTTTTCCTTGGTAGCCATGTTATCATTTAGACTGAATATAGTTTAAAATGAAGGAGAATAGATTTATGAGGTCAGATTTGTAAAATAACACATCAACACCTTTATCACACTGAAGGAGAAGAGGCTGCATGTGGGTGAACCTGAGTAAAGTCAGACAGAGTCATCAAGCGCAGAGGTTTGAGGGAAACCGTCACACAAGTCAGTCCAGGTCCAGAGGTTTAGGAGCTGAAAGACAGCAACAAACAGGAGCAGTTGACTGTCTCTCTCTGTGGGTCAAAAGACAAATGTTTAAGTTTAGAGATGATGAACCAACAGGGTGTCACCTTTGAATTATAACCCAAATGATAATAGTTCTGTGATTAAACATATAGTAATATCGCCATTAACACATTATAGAAACCATCTGAACATCCAACACATGAAAACTGGGTTAATGTTTTCATAGATGTCCTGATGATAGTGTGTATTCAGTGTGTGTACGATTGTCTTTCCTCCTCCAGGACAAGGACTTTGGGAAACAGATTGTACTACGGCCATACTAACCCAGCTGCAGAGCTAAGGGCAGCCCCAAACACACCAGCAGCACAGTCTGGAGAGGGCCTACGCGAGAGGACTTTTCACTAACATCTGTCCGGGTGACTACATCCTCCTCAGCTTCCCCCAGCCAGTCCACATATCTGGGCTGCTTTGAGCATTCTTTTAAGTTGGATAACAGGAATCATTTCCTAAGACTGTTCACACATTTTAATCACAGCTGGTAAAGTAGATGCAGTGTCACACCATGTATTTCCACTGGGGGCTCTACTCATCTTCAGTGGATTTTGGATATGGGATGATGACGAGACAAAGTTTTATAGATTTTCAGATTCTGGTTTATGTCCCTGCACAGCTTCAGTGTGTGTTTCATACTTTTCTTTTGTGTCACTGAGATGACATGTTCTGCTGCTGTATTTCATGACTTTCTGTTTTGATCTGTTTTTTTTTTATTGTTGTTCGGAAGCTGGCTCTTTTATACAATCAGCTGCAGCTGTGTCACCATCATTATTTCACAGAGACACATCATGTTTATGATATTTTCTCTACACACACAGTGCAAATACCATTGAAAATTCATATATGATAATTCTGTTAGTATTTGAATTGTATATGCAAGTCACCAGCAGACGTATGTTTTAAAAGAAACAAGGTGACCAGGCAAACAAAGACGAATCCTATCAACTATTTACCACCACAAAGCCCATAGCTGACAGGACTGCTGACATGCATAAATTTTAGTTGGTATTGGTAACCCAAAATATCACAAACACAACCAACTAGTCTGTCATTTTACACAAACAATATTAAAGTTTCCACCCTCATTATTAAGTTTAGCTGGCTATTCACTTGGCTCAGCAGTCTGTATCTTCTCACTGTGGAAGAGGAGATAAAAAAGTAAAAGAGGAGAAACTGAAGGAGCAAATGATCTGAAGAAAATATCTAATTGCAATGCCAATATTGCAAGGCCAATATTGCTGAAATTATGACATTTGAACTGATATATATTTGTCAATCAAATGGTCAGGGGATCATCACAGTCATTAGGATTCATCCTCTGGTGACTGTGAATGTCTTAAAGAAATTTCATTCATCCAGTATTTGTTGAGGTATTTCAGTCTGGACCATCCACAGAGACATGCTGTTAGCATGAGAGAAAGCTACAGGTGCGTGTGTGTGTGTGTGTGTGAGAGGACACGTTTTTTCAGTCTCTTATCAGCTCCATCTGTATTTTGTGCTCTTACTGTTGCGTCTTATTGAAAACACACCTACGCACACCCACTGAACACACATATACTATAAGCTCCATCATTGTGTAGGATTGTTTGTCCAGCCTCAGCTCATTCTGCCTCCTGACTCTGAGGCCTGTGTTTCCATGTTGAAGTGTTTGCCTGCCATTCAAACAGCTGTTTACCTGGTTTCTATAGAATCACTCCTCCTTAGAGATGAGAGAATTCTCATCTGTGTTAGAGGATGAGTTTGAAGTGTTCTTGTTTTTTGAAGCAGTGAGTGAAGCATTAATTTTTTTTTTCATATAGTTAATGTCACTACATTTTCATTTTGCTCCTTTCTGTCAGTAACTGATCAGCTCTTTAGTCTCTATTTACATTTCACAACACATGGTGTTGTACAGTTGCTTGTGTTCACAGGAAGTGATTTGTGTTGAGAAAGGTTTGTTTGGAAATATCTTGAAATGAATTTGCTGGTTACCATATGATCTTTCTGTGTATAAACTGTTAGGATCAAGAACTAAAGTTTTAAACTGGAGTGACTGAAGTTTTAGTCTGACTAAACACATTTTAAAGGAAACAGTCCTTACAAATGATATTTATAGATTGAATGACACATCTTGATAATGATATGATACAGTGATTCATCTGTACTGTATGTTGATGGCTGACACCTGTCATTACACCTATTACACCTGTGCTGTCTTCAGTTGTAGGTACCTGTTTCGTGAAGAAATATTGAGACCATTGGTGATAAATTCTGGCAACACCATACAGTGAAGTGCCCAGCAATGTGAGTAACCTGTGTGTGTGTGTGTGTGTGTGTGTGTGTGTGTGTGTGTGTGTGTTCCATTACTGTCATCCAGCAGGTCTTTGTTTTCATCTCAAGTGTTGATGCCTCAGGGACAGGAATTACCCACTGCAACAAGCTATCTGCTATCACTGCACTGCCTCTTTCTGGCTCTGTGTGTGTGTGTGTGTGTGTGTACAATGGCACCTCTGTCACAGTGAAGGGAAAGTGGTCATGCCGTGGGTGACTCAGTAAAGTTAGACAGACATGGAATCGCAGTGTAGAAGTTAAGAGGGAAACCTCGTCACACAAGATGAGTCCAGGTCCAGAGGCTTCATGTTGCAGGTGAAACAGACCACAGAGAGAAGCACCTGTGACCAGAAAAACTGGATCAAGTACATAGAATGTACTTGAAATGAAAGTCATGTATCTAAGTCAATGTAAGAAAAAACAACAACAAAAAAAAACAAAACAAACTAGTTCCTGTGAGTATTAAAATTTAGATTACACTTGTCATGACAGATGGAAACATGGAGAAAAAGAAAGATAAGAGAGATACATTAGACTCTTGTTGCTCTTAATAATTAAATATTAAAAAGCAAGAGAGAGTCAAAAGTTTACGAGATCATGTTGAGACTATTCAACACGGCACACATGTAAAACTATCAAAACCATGTAATTATTTAAGATATAATTCACTGTAGCATGAATTTATTTACTGATTAGATTAATGCTCCCAGAGTATGAACTAACTACCATCAGTTCAAATCAAGAATGTTGTTAATGAGAACTAGATTGTCATGATCTGGATGTTTATGATCACTTATAAGTTTATTTTATTTTCTGCTAATGCAAATATGATCCCCAAAAATTATACAACCGTTCCTGAGACACCTTAGTTTTAGAACATAAATAATATTTCACAAACCCCGTTTTTTGTTTAATAAGACAGACCTCTCATGTGAAATGCGTTATCAGGACATAATCAGCCATCAAAGTTTGCACATATAAAACGAGGACAAGATTAAAATAAAAGAACTATGAATCAAACAGATATTGAGTATTGTTAAAAAGTACTGAGCTCTAATCACTACAGGCATGAGCAGAGGAAGAACACCTTTGACTATGTCATCAGTACACTGGGTCTAGGGCTTTATTATGTAAGGCCTGGATTTTCATGGCTGTATGCAAATGAGCAACATGTATTAAATTTCATTCACTGAGACAAACTGATTCTTCCCTTCAGCAGCTGATGCTCCATCATCTTAAAAGGAACTTTTAGCAGCAGATCAGTCAATTCTCTGGCAAACAGAAGCCAGAGCAAAGACTGAGAACTGATCTATATGATCTACTGTTTAGGTCTCAGAGAGGATTCTACAGCAGTAAATTTGAATCATCTGCAGCTGTCTGTCCGAGTTTTTCTTACAGAGACTCAAGTAACACACTATTATATTTAGTTCCACTGTTGCAGGAAGCTGGACGTTAACCAGCTTTGAACTCTGTTGGTCGTTTTATTCTGCTGGTTTTATACACACTACACAGGAGAAAGTCTTGAGTCAGTCTGCACTCTCAGCAGTTTAGTAGTGAATTCTTGGAACACAATTTAATGATAACAGTTAAAGATTGCATATAACCGCAGCACTGTGATGTGTGTGGAATTTGAATTTTATCTGAGGCCAGCCTTTGCAGGTTTGATAGCTACAAGGCCAGAGACCATAACGTTCTGTGTATGTGCTCAGATGAGAGCACAGCTGTTCACAATGGATGACTGTGTTTTACAGTATCAGTATCAGCTGTGTGTTTAGATAGATCAGAGCAGTGACCTCTTTTTTTAAATTCATCTATTCTCAGGATACATTAGGGTGACTGGGATGAATAATATGAATAAAATATAATGAAATAAGAAGTATAATAAAAGACAATAAAAACAAATAAGATTCAAATAAAAACAGAAGCAAACAGTTAAAGTAGGCATAATGATTCAATTTTAGACCTCACTGAAAACACCATTGGACACTTAGTTTTTCAGAAAATGATACTGACTGTAACAGACTGTAGTTTTAGCCGTATAAGCCAAGTTCTAACACTACTGATGATCAAATAAACTTCCAGCTTCCTCCCACAGTCCATGTTTTAGCTTATGCTTAGTAGCTATAGATGTGGTTTTGCTAACTCTACCAGTACACTTTCTGATCATCCAATCAAATGACATGAAACCGCGACGCTATCGTGAGGCCTGCTACATGGCCCCTGGTCTTCCAACTTGAAATCTGATTGGTTAAAGGATCCACGGATCATTTATTTTGAAATTACAGGGGCCTGCAGTGTTCATTCTGGAAGGCCTCAAGGCAGATTTCTTTTTACCTTGGCAGCTGAACCAATTGGATAAAAGCTCCAACATAAAACAGACCGTATCAAAGCAGCACACTTAATAAGAGATAGTATTAATGAAAAAAAATATAATTCAGTGATTGTGACAGTGTTTAGCTACAGAGAAGGCCTTTACTGGTCCGACAGCCCACCACTGAATGACTGTGTAATGACAGTGCAGCCTGCAGACTGAAGGTTACACTGTGGATTAAAATTTTAAAAACCATAAGAGGATAACATCATTCTATCTGTTCCTCCTAAGAATACCAAAACTTATAGATACGAATGAATGAATGACTTAGGACCTACGTAATCAGTTGCTCCTGGGACTAAATTTACTAGAGACCAAAAATACCTCTCTCTCATCTCTTGGTTAGATATTGAAAAGCATGTTGTACCACACCTCTCTGTAATTCCAATTATAATTTTGATTTAAAACTATTACTCTGTGGATGTACAGGAGGAAATAAGTATTCAAAACAGCAGCATTTTTGTTCATTATTTTTTCCTTTGTCATTTCATTTTATTGCACATAACTTTTTATGGATTGGAAATGTTAGGATTTCTTTAACTGTGTAGTTTTATTATTAATAACAATATCTGTCTGATTTCTTTAGTAGCTGCATCGGAAATGTTTTTAATGAAAAATGTTGTGTGTTGAATAATTTATTTCATCGTATGATAGACTGATGTCCAGGTCGCCACTCATCATCACTTGTGTCATTTAAGCTGACATATCACATTTGAATTTGTACATCAATGTTAGTATTGATTTGACATTGGTGCCATTTTGCATTCATCTACAGCTTCAAGTCAAATGAGCAGCAGAGGTCATCCATATAAAAGATTAGGCAATGACTTCAGGCAGATATAGGTTAGGAACATAAAAGCCTAAAAACAGTGGGTAATAACAGCACCAGGGTGTGGCACATACACTGGACTAAATACAACATTAAAACCACTGACAGGTGAAGTGAATAACATTAATCATCTCTCTTTACAATACAGTTTCTGCTGGAACCTTCAGGGCCTGATACATTCATCTGACTACCTTGACACTTGCCACCCAATCATTGTTGTAGACCAAGTAGAACCCCATGGCAAACGGCTTCAGGCCCCCAGCAGGGCGGGTATTCCAACCACACCACAAAACTGCTCAGAAATGGATCAAAGTAACCAAGGTGCGTTGGATTGGTCTCCAAACTTCCCAGATCCAAATCTGATATGTGGGATGATCCAGAACAAGCTGTGATATTGGAGCCCCACCCAAACTCACAGACCAGAAGGATCCACTGCCAATATCCCAGTGCCAGACATCACAGGACACCTCAGAGGTCTCTGTCCCATGCCCTGACGGGTCAGAGCTGTTTTAGCGACACAAGGGGGACCTCTGCACATTATGCAAGTGGTTTTAATGTTGTGGCTGATCAGTGTATAGCCCTCATATGTGCGTTGGGAAGACATTACTAGCGGCTTTTTGTAGATGAACACTCAAAGCATACTGAGTTGTTTTTTTTCCAATGTGAAGTCACAGATGTCAGGGGTGTGTTTTGACAACAGAATTGTAGCTCGAGGTGATTCTTCTCTCTGATTCTTTCTATGTTAAACTTTACTGATACAAATGTTGTGTTTTCTTTCTTCAGGCATCAACACGAGACAAACAAGTCACTGGTTTGTCTTCTCACCACAAAGAGTTTGATATGGCTTTCCATCATTATTGGTAAATATGTCAAATAACATAATAACAAGTAAATTTGTTATCTCTGTCACATATTTACTGACTGAGTGATCTAATTAGAGAAACTGTGAAGTATTACAGAGTACTGAAAATATTCTTGCTGTGGGGAGACATGTGTAAGGTTTGTGGATCACATTCCACACATAAATTAGCGATTACATGACCACACCCCACAGCCCTCTACAAGTATATTGATATTTATATTGGTGACAGAGTTGTTGGGCCACCATGAGCTTCCCTCATTGAGGATGAACACCATTCTTCCAAAGATATTCCTTCAGTTGGTGTTTTAATGATGGTGGAGAGCGCTGTTTGACCTGGCTAACCATCTTCCATAGGTGTTCACGTATGAGATCTGGTGCTCAGAAGGTTGTGGCATCTGATTCAGACTACTTTTCATACTATCAAACCATTCAGCCATCTCCGCATCTTTTATTCTTAATAGTCACCCATGTGTACGCAGGTATATATGCTTTTTATCTTTCACCTTTACAATGCACATACACCCCAGGTTGTGTGTTTTCGTGTTTCAGGTGCGCTTGAGAAACGGAGGCTGAGGGTGAGATTGAGGAGGCGCTTGCAGCCAATCTCAGCACTTCGCTCTGGTGGTCTATTCCTGACGCTGACGCCTGGCCTACTCAGTGAGGTCTGACCTGAGAGCTTGTGTGTGGCTATGTATGCATTCACCTGTGTTTGTATTTAAACACACTGTATAATTAAACAGCAGCACTGTGCCAGATGTTTAGTATTCAAAAATCCTAATACAGAGGTCTGAAAACATAATAAACTAGAATTACTACCCCACAGTTGTATGTCCATCCAGTTGCAGATTATTAGTGTGAATTCTTCACTTATGTAATAAAACACGCTTTGTGTGGAATCACCAAATCTAATCAGATCATCTTTGGAGTTTGTGCCACAAGAAATTTTAAGGTGTTACTGAGATATCAGGTCCACGAGAACAGGACGGATTTGACAACCCAAACTCAGTAATGTTCTGTCCAACAGCTGTCACCAGCTTTAGAGGCAGAAAAAGTTAATACAGTTACTGATCAAATAAGAAGTGCACACACTGACATTGTGCATTAAACTCAGAGATTTTGTTAATCTATGCCTTGGTGGTCCCATGAAATTGAATATTTAAACAATGTAGCAGTGAACTATTATTAAAACTATGTCAGATTAAACACATGCTCATACATGCATGAGTGTCGTACTGTCATCCGTTGGTCTGAATGTATACTCTGCACATGAGAATTAGAGAGACTGGTTCCTCTGCCAGACCCTCATTTCATACTTGATCATATAAAATGGCTCACTAACTAACTAACTAATTCAGCTCCACACAGCCATGGTCCACCCACACAGGTGTTTAATGTTTGAATATTTCAGGTGTAGGAATGCTATCGGTGTTGTCTTTGTTAGTCAGTCATGCCAAACCGGGAATGATGGATGTATTCATCACCACCATTTACTATGTGGTTGTCACACATGGTTTGTTTTTTTGGTTAAACAGTGTCAGCACAGCTGGCATGTGCTGTGTGTACCAGTTTAAACAACTTCGACCTGTGGAGGGCATCATGTGAGCTTTAATACGATGATCTACAAACTGTGTTATTCTATCTTTGAGATAAAACAAGTCAGTTTGGTTTGTTCTTTAGCGTTTCTTTCTACATTATTCTCCTCCATAGTAATGTAAAGAAGTGTGACCACAGTGGGGCTGTTATGGTGACAGGTAAGGAAGGCAATTAAGTCTTATTATCTTTGTAGATGTATAAGAAAGAGGCAGTAACACAAGCAGTGTGGGTGGAAAGGTGAACCAGAGGTTCATTTACTGACACATCAGGACTGTGTGTGTGTGTGGGTCTTCCAGCAGCTAATGTTTGCTTAACACTCACTCTTGTTCCTGTCTGCTGGTACTCATTAAAGTTTGATGACCACAGAAAAGAGGAAACTCACATGCTGCCATTGAGCCCAGAGTCAATTTGAGCTAACTTCCTCCCTGCTGACAAAAAGACTGTCACTACAGGGACTGTTTTTTACAAGAAGACCTGAAGTGCTCAAAACCAACTGTGGTTTGTGGGAAGGAGGATCTATGTTTAGTGTTTGTTTTGAGCTGGACTGAGGTCCTTTATCACTTCTAAACATTAATATTGTTATGTTGAGTATTTGGAAGGGACTCACTCCCTTGTGAACTGAGTGAATTGGCCAGTGTAGTTGACACTTATCAAGAGTTGGTAGAAACAGCTGAGGTGTTGAGTGAATAATTATATACTAATTATATTTTGCTGTCATCAGAACAAAGAAATCTCTCAACACCACCTTTTGACTCTTGGAGTATTTCATTTCTCCTTGAGGTTTTTATTTATTGCAGCATTTGTATGAAATATAAACTGTAAAACAGGTTTCACATAGTAACAATTGTCTTCATGTGGATCGTACAGATTTGGTTTCAGTTGTGACAATGAATAGAGTGAAGTCACATTACTTTGAATTACAACCCAACAGACAGGTTGAGGTCAGCTCTTTTAGTTTAAGGACCAAACACTGGGCAAACTAAGTTTGATTTACAAATATGGAGCTGATAAGAAGTTGTTACTGAAGTATCAGGCTGGTCATGTTCTGTTTTCTGAGTATTTAAACAAACCATGAAAAGATCCAACCAGCAGTGAATACAAGTATTGTGTGTTATCAAAAGTCTGATGTCTAAAAACTCATCATGAGTCTGGTAGTTTGTTCTGACTTGTCCCACGCACACCGGGCCCTGTTGCTACAACACTCCCTACAGCACCAACTGTGGATTCATCGGCCACTGAAAGTAGACCTCAATAGATAAAGAACTCCTGTTTGATTTAAAAAATATAAATAAATTTTTTAAAAAACCAGGCATAAAAATATGAGTTTATTTTAATGATTTCTATCTTAAGTAATGAGTCAGTACAGAGACCTGTGAATAACTGTCAGATTTTACCTGTAGTTTGAAGAAAAAATGCAAAATATTTCAAAGCAGTTTATATTGTTTTGGTATTAGTCCCAGTTGTAGTGAGGCATCATGTTGTATCTAGTTTGGAAAAAATTTTAAACAAAACTCAAACCCCACCGTGAGGGCAGAGACAGAAGTTAAGTAGTTAACACAGGAATTTAACTTCCACAGCTTTAGTCTCTACTCCAATTGCAGACATCAAAGCAATGAAAAACACACACCACAGGAGAAACCAGGTTGAACAGCATTATTCACTAAACACACACTAAAAAGCAAATGATTAAAGTTACACGTTAAACTGCTGATTTCTGACTGGTTCACAGCAACCACTACCACCTCATGCTTGCAAGAAAACCTCTTAATTCATTATTATGTCCTCATTCGTTCAAGCTCTTCCTTGATTTGACAAACTCCTGTATCTATATACTGACAGTGAAGATGCAGCAGCTCACTCCGTCCTTGGGAGCTCCATTAGTGGCTCAGAAACAGACGATGAATCACAACAAACATCTCATCAAAAAGGATCATCACTTTATTAGACCAAAATCATTTCAAAGGAGCAACAAAACAACTATATGTTGGGATGATGTACAAATGCAACTGAGTTTCATATGTTTCAAGACTTCAGAGAGATGTTTCCTCAACATTGCATGAAATACAGTATGCATATATGAGCACATACACACAAGACCTCTTAAGTCTAAATTGAAATCAACATAATGGTCTGCTATGAAGTTTAACAGTATGTCATTGTTTAGTGTCATTTACTCCCAACTAAAAAGAAGCAACAAAAAGACATTGTGTTGAAATGATAAAGACTGAGGAGTTTTAGATGTAAATTAAGACCCTCGTGAAGCAGTAACAATAAAACCATTTAACAAATAAAAAACTTTCTCTAAAACTTACTAAATCATAGAATGGCAGCAATACTGACTAACAACAACAAACAAAAGGTGGCATTTTTGCTGCAGATATGCAGTGACAAAGACATCCCTCACTGCCTCCACCTCAAACACTGAAAAGTTTGACTGAGGAAGGGAAGTTCAACGAAACATTTCAACCTATAAAAGTCTGAACATGGTGGTGAGGTGGAATGCTTCTGTTCAGGCTAAGAGAGGTTGAAGTGGACAGCAACATCACTCAGTTCCAACCAATCTGTGGACCAATGATCATCGATAACAAGTTTCCACAAACTGTAGAACTAACACATCAGATCAGGTGACTTCACTGTGCAACGTGGATATCTGGAAGCCTAAGGACTGTCGTGATTTTCTTGTTTTTTCTTTTAGTCTATTAATCAATAAAAAGTGAGGCTTCCTGAGAAGGAAGCCTCCCTGTCGGCTCAGAGAGCAGAGAGTGAGCTGTCATGTGTGATCAGTGGAATGTTCAGCACAGGAATCAGGAGGAAACAGCCACTAAGGGTCAGTCAGTCAGTCTGTGATCAACACTAGTGTTAATACTATAATATTCACTGACATATTATAAATATATCTTTATTCACAAAGGACAGTACTTGTTAACCCTGACTTTAAGTAATACCAGTATATTTTTAATGACCAGAGTTTGCACAGCATGGTTCAAATACAAGAGCCTGTACTGAGGAGGAGAAGCTTTTGTTAAAACGACTGTCACTACTAAGACCTCTGGATGTCTGTAACCGCTGGAATGATTTGGGGAAACACACCTGGGTGGAGTTGGGTCTGCTGCTCAGTAGTCAGTCAGGTCCCTCAGACTCTTGAATGAAGTTTAACGGGTCTTCTCTCTCAGCTGACTGATAGACTACAACACAGTTTCTGTAAAGACACCTTCTGATACATACACACACAGGTATTTCAGATTCTACACTCAAAACCTGTGATGTTTCTTCGCTGATGAGCTGAGCTCCATTTGTTTTCAGACTGATTTTCCTGAGCTGAAAAAGCCCAGTTGTGGGATTGTTTTTTGCTCCTGTACTTCTGATTTGATACAAATGCAACACTGCCACCCTGTGCACACATTAAAGTAATGACAGAAACACAGAAATATGTTTTAGGCTTAAGCAGTATTTAAGGGTCCAAGGAGTTGATATATCAGAGTCCTGTCATTCAGGCTGGTTTGGGATCAGGCAAGGTTCAAGACAGACTCTGTGTGTGTGTGTGTGTGTGTGTGTGTGTGTGTGTGTGTGTGTGTGTGTGTGTGTGTGTGTGTGTGTTTCAGTGGGGGGTGGAGGTGGTCTCAGGTCAAGGCCCTCAAGGTTCTCCCCATTGGGTTGCTCTTGGTGTCAGTGGTCTGAAAACACTGAGGCAGACATGAGGTTCTCAATGTACTGGCCCAGAACCTGGTTCTCCGACTTCAGCTTCAGGTTCTCCTCTTTGACAGCGTCCACCCGGGCAGACAGGTCTAAGCACACAAACACAAACAGCAACATTATACAGGAGCTAGATGTTGGCATGGTATGATATCTGACTGAGGTCACAACGAAGAAAACATGAGAACTCCTTATCAATCCTAATGAAACAATAAGAGCGGATCACCTGAAACTGTCCCAGATTAGTCGAACTGGTCACAGATCACTCTGCTAAATGGACAAGGCTCGACTGGCCCGCTGGTCCGGACGCACTATTTAAGGCCCCGGGGCCAGTTGATGCAGTTGTGCCACTTAAAATACTGAAATTTTCCTGTTATACTGTTGTTTTGCCGATGATTTTTGTGCGATCACCTCCGTTATTTACCTCTGCAACATCAACTTTTCATAGGCGCCAATGTGCTGGTGCATTACAGTTGAAAGGTAGCCATGAGCATGAGTGCGTTAACTGATAAAATGTCTCCCCTTGAGGGAGAGTTACATGGAGTATGAGGAAAAAATGGAGACTGACGAGACCTCTGGAGTTGGCTGGAGCATGATCCGGCTAATGCCAGTCAATGCCGACATACACAGACAACTGGGTGAAGTATAGAAACGACAGTGTTGTTTTGCTAGTGAGATGTCACAGCAAGATGCTCACACAGTGTAGGAATGGCTTGTTATCTTTTCTGACATGTACATTAATAGGCGGTGGGCCGAGGCCGCGTATCAGCTTTAGTTTTTGAAAATAATGATCTCCAGAGAGGGAGGACCTGGATCTCTCAGGCTTTAAAGCTTATCTTTTTCTTAATCAGATTTTGTTTGTTGGCACTCGTAACTCTTGCACATTTTTGCATAATCATAGTTCAAAGTTCGTTAAATTTGCATGCAAACGCCGTAGCCTATGTCAGTTGAGCCAATGACAAAGCTACAAATCACGTGACGTTATTCAGCAAATCAGACGTAGATATGCGAAGAACAGCTGTTGATCGCAAGTTTCAGCTGGTGGACACTGGGTGGACACAGCGAAAAACACCACGAAATATGAGCTAAAGAAGCAGCTTCTACGTGTGTAGGTAAGTATTAATGTTGTTGGAAAATGCTAGCTATGCTATTTATTTGATATATAACATTTATCGATGTTTATTAAGTGTAAAGGTAGCCGTTAGCCTAATTTTTAAGTCTTGTTAACGACATCCAACCCGGTGTGAAATAATAAATAAATATAAATATAAACCTAAATTCTTGGAAGTTAAGCGTGTGGTAATTTGGCAGCTGGCCAGCGTCAATCATTAAGAGCTTAACAAGCTATGTATAAAGCGAAGTTTAAAATTATACTCGCACACTGTGTTAAGATTAACGTAACTGGTTAGTTTATTTAGTGTATTTCATTGGTGTTACCGTAATGTATATTACCAGAGAGAGCGATAACAGCCTCATTACATTCATGTTGTAATGGGGATAGTGTCCAGCAAGAAAGTTGTTATCACGTTTGGTTCTCAAATGTTATGTGCATAATGTCATTGTGCCTTGATGCTAATTTCCAATCTTTTTCTCCACAAATATACAGCTGAAGTTCAAGATTCACATTGACATGATTATTCTTTTCTCATTTGACACCTACCCTCTTTTTCAGCCTCTTTTTGAAATAAAGGTGCCTTTTCACTTCTTCTCTGTGGCTGTAGCAGTCTCTGTGATAGCCACTGTTAGCTGAAATCACAGCAGGGAATTCCTGAAGTTTGAAGTTAACTTATTTATAAAGGGACAATTAATGAACATACAGCCAAAGCTAATTTCCATATTCAGTCTCTTGGCAAGGCAAAGCCATCCACATAACACAACAACTAGCATGACAACAACAAATCTTGGTCTTTAGATTAAATCTCTGCCTCTTCTGCCACAGTACTCTCTCTGGTACCAAGGTCGTTCCACAGAAACACAGAATTAATAAATTTCTTCCATCCTGTGTCTGTAAAAGGGGTTACAGGACCGTCTTTCTCAAAAACATGCATACAGTACTCCATATCTGTGGTGTTTGCTAGCAAACAGTTTAAGCAAGAGGGGTGTAGTGTGTATGTGGCTCATTGTTGTGAGGTTATGCTCATCATTTTGTCAGAAGATTGACAGGTGAAAAAAACTACTCACTGGAACTCAAATGTGGGAAATCAGTAATATTTATCATATGCAAAGTCCACAATGACATTTTGAGAACATCATTAATGTTACAAAAGAATTATATTTTTAAAAGAAGGGATGACAGTAAGAACTACATCTAAATCAGACATTTTCTCCCTTTTATCAAACTTAATAACGAACTTTGGAAACCGTTATCTTTTGATTCATTTCATATCTCTTTAAAAGCGATTGCTACGCAGATCTGTTGTGATTTTAACAATGTGTGTAAGCATGTAGTGTGATCTTTAACTGGTTAATGTACTCAGCCGTATATTAGCTCCAATAGCGCTAGCTTACAGCCGCCGCGGCAGAGTTAAAACTCGGCACATTTCGAGGCATGTCATTGGACAATAACTACAACTACGTCATGCATATAGGACCCTGAGTGTAGCTGCCCGCTCGGTTTACCGAAACCGGTAACTCCGACAAAGTTACCGATAATCAAAAAATGTGCAAGAAGTAGGAATGCCAACAATTTTTGTTTCATTTGTTTCAAAAAATGAGGTCCTCCCTCGGCGGGGATCGTTTAAATACATGAAATCTCCCCTTGGCCCACCACCTATAATCAATTAATCAAGAACTCAATTAATTTAAACAGCAGAATAAATTTAACAAAGAGTTAAATAAATTACCGTAATTTCCAGACTATAAGCCGCTACTTTTTTCACACGCTTTGAACCTTGCGGCTTAAACAATGATGCGGCTAATTTATAGATTTTTACGGGCTGACGAACTTCATGCCGCCAAAACATTTAGCCTCGTCACATCAGACCAATGAAATTACCAAACAGCTTTTAAGTTAAAGGCAATCGATCTGGCATAGAGCTGCTGCACGTAAGCTTGGCATCAATGAATCGATAGTGAGACGTTGGAGACGGCAGCGTGAATGTGTAAATATCTCATGTTACACCGTAGACACCTGTGGCTTATAGACAAGTGCGGCCTATATATGTCCAATTTTTTTTTCTTTTTAAATTTAGTGGGTGCGGCTTATATTCAAGTGCGCTCAATAGTCCGGAAATTACAGTAATGTTGTATGAGATCATTAAACTTCATTAAGAGTGTACATTTTTTACTTTTATTTCTGAATTTAAACTAATGTTCCTGGTGATCTTGAAAAGCCACTGGCATCCCCTGATGGAAATATCATAATTACAGGGCAAGCTCAGAGGGAGCTGAGTCCAGTTATAATGAATGGGAAAGTATTAAACTTCATGTTGGTTAGGACTTTATATGGGTGACACGGTTGGACTGCTAAACAGACAAAAATAAGCAGTGGAATAATTCAAGACCCCTTTGCAATTTTTACAGATGAACTGAAGCTCTCACCACTCTGTTTATCTATTTGGGCAGTTTTTGGACATTGTCAAACACTGTTAATTCAAAACTGCACTGTACAGTAACATATGAGCTGCAGTGAAGTGATGCACAGAGCCCACTGCAGACACCACTGGACTGCCAGACACAGTCTTATGGAGAGAAATTAGACTTTGAATGGTCATAAAAAGCCAACAGTACTGCTGTGTTGAAGTCTGTCTGTCACAAATGTTTTTAGGCATTTGTTTAAGCACGACATTTTTCAAAAATGATCAGGTCTGTGAAGATGAAGTGAAAAATCTGTACCTAAAATATGAATGTGTTCATATTGCTTGCATATGGACAGGAACACATATTGGTGAGTAATGAGTGCCCAAAAATACACACACATTGTTGTACACATTTGTAAATCTTATTTCGCATCTACACATGTGACCATTTTGAGTCTAACTTCCCTTCATACATTCCACAAATAAATCAGAGATTCTCCCCTCAGTTTCCCATATACCTGATAGTCCTGGCTTCCTGTCAGCTAATGTGAAACCATTTGTGATACTCACCTAAAGAGCGCTGTTCAGCCCTGCTTTATGCACCTTGGAAACTCAAGAACTAGATCTTCTGTTTCTAAAATTAGATCTTTTTTTATCTTATCGTGACCTCAGTAGACCAGTTAATGCCCTTGTCTCTTCCTGTTTCGATTACTCTAACAGCCATCACTCATGTTTCATCCAGAGCTCACTACTCCTCCAATCTCGTTGTACTTTAGTATAATGACAATAAAGGGCATTCTACTACGTCGTCTGTAGCTGGTGCAGAGTGTGGCTGCTGGACTTGATACTAGTATGAGGAGATCTGAACACATCACTCTGCTTTCAGCTGCACTTCACTGGCTGCCAATCAAATTTAGAACAGATTTTCCTCTGACATGGCTCCTCTGGTTGCTCCTAAAAGGAGAAAGAAGCTGTAGAAATAAGTATTGCTTGTTTGTTGCAGTAAGAGCTGCTGCAGCCGTAACACTGCCTCCATTCTCCACAGGAACTGTATGTCAGTATATTAATATTCATCAGGCAATGAGTCATTAAGTTCCCATGGTAGAAAATGTGTCTAGAGACACAAACCTCAGAGCTCTGACATCCACATGTTAAGATAAAGTCTAGTTAGACTGCAGCCAAAGGTGATTTCTTTCTCCACTCTGAGGTCCTGTTCATTAACATGAGTCTTGGGTGATCCAACCACAAATGGACAGCTCTAAATACGTCAGTTCACTCCTGGCATTAGAAAGTATCTCATGTGTCTCCAGTGACCACTTGTGATCACATTCACCTCCCTGCTGTATACCAATAAAGATGTACATCACTTGTGTTTGCTAAGAACAAATGTGTTTTAACCAACAAGAGACAAACAGTGAACTTCCTGTGCCTAGTCTGCCAGAAATTAAAAGAAGAAGAAATCAAAACAATGCACAGCAGATCTGATTTGTGTTCAGGCCTTGTCAAACTATCTCCACTATTGCTGTAGCAACATCCAGCTGTGGTATGAAAGTCACACCAGATAATATCAGTGACAGGAGAGCTTAATGTCTGAATGTGATGTCTCTCTGCAAAACAACCAATCTCACTATAGCTGTAGATTTGGTTTGGTTTTCAGCAGTTTAACACTGTGATTCCAAACTGTACACACTGGAAATCACTCTGAACAATGCGTCTCGCTAGGATATTAAGATGAAGCATCTGCTCACCTCACTGCTTCTGTTTGTTAGATGGACAGTCTGACTTTGTACATTAAAAATTATAGTGTGTGTGTCATACCCTCTAAAGTGTGCTGAAGCTCCAGCACCTGGTTGATGAGCCTCGTCTTCTCTTCCAGTTCAGCCTGGTTCTCCAAGTCACCTGCAGCCATGAAACACAGTCAAACACCACACACTGACTGACTGGCATGTAAACTCAACATAGACTCTGTGTGTGTGTGTGTGTGTGTGTGTGTGTGTGTGTGTGTGTGTGTTGTCTCACCATCGTCTGAGCTCATGGTGAAATACTCGTCTTCCTTTTTGGAATGCAGGGCTGCGACTCTCAGAGACACTGTATGATTCAGGAGAAATATCATTTAATATATTTAGTGTTGTAGGTTTACAAGATTTTGAACATCTGTCCTGACGCCTCGAGAGCCAATATGTTGACTACCTATAATGAAATGCTAGTGTTTATTCCTCTAAACCACCTCCACCTGAGTATACAGTGATGGGCGATACAGACTAAGTCAGACTTATTCAGAAAGGTAGAATTTAATAAATGTGATTTAACACCAACTTACCAACTTTATCTTAAAATGAAAATCAACGTGATTTACAAAAAACATCTCTCCGGGTATGATGTATATGTGTGCAAAAATTTGAAATAAATAAACAATATCTGGCGGAGCTCTATATCACGATCTCAACATTCAAGTGATGCTTCGCGGCTGAGTGAGGTTAGCATGAGCGCCATCTAAATGTTTAGAAATTTAAACCTCCTATTAACCTGTAGCAAAGTTGATAAGGGTTGACCTCAACAGCCCCCACATACAGAGGTATCACATCTGAGCCAGCTCATAGTCCCGTCAACCACCCTTGGCTTGTTAGCTAATCTTATTAAAACGCCCTGGGCCAGGCCTACTACTAACCACCTAGCTGTTAGCATGCTAACACACACTTGCCGGACGTTGTTTAGCTTCAACTGCTGCATATAGCTAAAACCACCGAGTACACAGTACACTATGAAGTCAGGACACAAACCTTACGACGTGAAAAACAAGAAGTGCTGCTGTGATGAAGAATATCGACAGAAATTGTGAAGGGTTTTTGTAAATTCCCACCACTGTGTCCAGTCTGTCCAGTACGCCACCATCAGGTCAGTACACGTCACAGCCGCCAGGGGACGACGCAAGACTCAGAAACACGGAGTATACCTGATAGTTGTGTTAAATTTAGATTATTTATCACATTTATTTGGTGCTATTTTTCATATTTTTATTTATCACCACTAAATGTATAGATGGTTGGCTAAAAGCCACTGTCAACAGAGAGGAGACACACAATACAAGAATATATGAATTTCTTTCAATTTAAACCATGTAACTTCTGCCTCTGAGTTGTCATCGTACATAACTGCATGGACGGACCATGAGACAGTTGGCCATGAGGTTTACTGGTGGTTCCAGCAGGAGACTGGAGACAGCTATAAGGCTCCTCTACTGTGGAACCTTCTCCCAGTTTGGGTCCAGGAGGCAGAAACACCCTATGCACTCTTAGCTTATAGTTGGAGCTGGCTCAGACCTTAACCACCCCCTAGTTATGCTGCTATAGGCCTAGACTGCTGGGGAATCTTTCCATGATGCAATGAGCTCCTCTGTCCTCGTCTCCCTCCCATCCGGACGTATTCAAGTCCCACTACTGCACATTACTAAGTCCACTTCTTCTCTCTTCTGTAGTTTTGTGTTTTCTCTTCTCTCTTCACGCTTGTTAATATTATTATTATTATTATTATTATTATTATTATTATTATTATTATTATTATTATTATTATTATTATTATTATTATTATTCATGTGTCACCTGACCTGCATTCTGTCTACATTATCTTCCCTCTTGGTCCAGATCTGCTCAATATGAAAAGTGCTCTGAGATAACTTCTGTTATGATTTGGTACTATATAAACTAAATTGACTTGACAGTGCATTTACATGTGTAGTATTTACATTATATGTACATTAACAACTTTAAAACGAAAATGTATAAATGATTTTTATTTTTGAGACACCCGAATGGTCCAAATAAATAACAGGTGCATAAAATAAAGCCCATGAAGTGACTACGGAGTAATATTCTACTATGACAAACACAGGCTAATATTGTTGTTACTGTAAAATACTGTAAAAACACCAAAGGCCAGAGTTATTCCATAAAATATTTTTGACTTAAAGGTATCTGCTGGGTTACATAAAAGATGTAGAAGAAGAAGAACATGATTCTGGGCTTGGTTAGAATCAGATAGAAAACATCACTACCTGCAGTTTTTAACACATGAACCATCTTATGAACCCTCATGTCATAGGCCTATTAGTTAATTGGCTGTTCTACAGAATTTGGTGGAGCTGCTATCTTCAGAGGTGGATATGAAAGTACTTGTGAAGTATTCCACTCAGTATTCCAATTAAAGCCAGTAGAGACAGAGTGAAAAAGACAGCCAGGGTCAGGTAGAAACCAGGTAACCTGTAAACCAGAAAACACACATAAAGTCTCTGCAGTCATAGCAAATTCTATGGAAAACATATCACACATATTTCAAAAAATGTATCAGCCAGATAAATTACCTTTTCTTGGCGGACTTGACATATCCATTAAAATAGATTTGTCGGATGATTATGTACAGCAGTCCTCCTGTAGCTGCAGTCACTTCACTGAAGAACATACCACAGGTCCACAGTGTCACCAGGAAAAGAGGGTAACACTCCACACAGTTCTGACTGCAAACACACAACACACACACAGTCAACTTTAACGTCACACCATCTCTGACTGAGACTGACACAGGAAACAGAATGATGTGATATGGCAACCTACAATTTTAGAGCAAATCTGCCAGATAGCTGATCATTTGTGCAAACAGTCTGTGTCTGTGTTCAGTATTCATTGTGTTGCTGAAACCTGTATTCTAGCCAAAATGCCTCTGAAACAGCATCCAGGCTATCATGGAACAGTGAAAGTCTCCACTGACAACCCGTCTAAAGGTTAGCAGCACTGGTGTCTATCACTGAATTGGCCTTGGCCCAGGACCAGGGGCCCTTGAGGTAAAGGGGCTCCTGGTCCAGAGCTTCTGTTTGAGGTGACTGTTATCATCTCTTGTTGGAAACTCAAACAACTATAGAGAAATTACAACATTGAGATGACTACCAAAACATGAAAGATGAAAGCAAAAAATGCAAAACAACAAGAGAAACAAATTGAACACAATGAGACATTTGGTTTCTTTTTCAATCTGGGTGTCTTGCTCCTGTGTAGGAGGGGTGGGGATCTTTTACATGTCTGTGCTTAAGGGTTTCTGTCCATGAAAAGACGAGTCCATCTTTAAGGTCGTGCAGGAGTAGTGGGCAGTAGTAGGCAGGTGTAATGTGTAGCACTGAACACCACTTTGGTCATAAACCAAAGTATTCGACAAATTCAAAATGTTGCCTGATAATGGAGCTGGATGGAAAAACCTGAGGATCACAAAAACTATTACAATTCATCCTGAACTCTTTTCTATTCTAGTGTGAGTCTGTTTTGCAGTTATAAGGGTTGTTACTAAAAAAAAAAAAAAAACACAATTGAACATTCTTGAACAGTATCAATATATCAGGTTTTCTGTTGAGTGTGTGTCATGCTGCTGACAGGTGCTTTCCAAATGTTATCTTCAGAGCTATAAGTGCATGATATTAGCTTACGAAAAGATTTCTTAATCCTCTTACTGTGCACGGAAAGTCCTCTCAAACTCTGGAGGACCAGTAACAGAGGGTGGTAGGACCTTATGGACCATCCTGGACAATCCAACCTGCCGGGCCAGGTAGCCTGGAGGGAGACAGTGATTGGGGTTGTATTGATGGGAGCTCATTAAATTAAACAAAAGCAGGTTTTCAGTCTGTTTCAAGCTGCACAAGTTTTCAAACTACCATTTATAAAGCTTGAGTCTAAGTGGCCAAATCAGTGATGCAATGAATTAGGGTGTAAATGAGGAAAACGGTCACAATATTTGTCTTCCATCCTACCTGAAGGTTGGATGGAATGCCTCAAATACCCCCAAAGTGCTATGAGAGTGTGCAAATAATACTTGGCAAACAAGTAACCTCTCCTGCCTTTCACTACTGAACAAGTACTGTGTACTGACATGTGTAACTCACCCATTTGCAAGGCAGACAGAAGAGACACCGCAGCCAACAAGAAAGGGGAGTCAGTTCCCATTGCTCTGTTGAAAATCTCACAGCTATGTCACTAGCACAGAGTCGCCTTTACATAAAAACACCCTCTTTACATAACAAGCAGGAGGTACTTCCTGGAGGAGAGCAACTGTTAGTACATCCCACAGCATGTCCTATCACGCTGTGCTATTAAAGCTCTTCCCTGCTACTGAATAGAAGGGAGAGGCGAGGACCTGTTAAATGCTGAACTAATATCTGAACCAGCCTGACTACCTGCAGAGCAAAGGATGTGATTACTGTTGTCACGACAATGAATGCCTGCCTAAAAGGCAGCCCTTGTTGCTGTATTTTATCAGATGATGTTGCGATAATAAAGTAAACATTTTGTCAGCATTGGTTAAGCTTGAGAATGATTGTGTTATGATTCCTGCTTCAGCCTAATTTATCTTGCTTGTTCTGCCTCAGGACTTGTCATTCATCATCTGTCCACCAGAGGCCCTTGGTCTTTCCCATCAGTTCCTGTCACATGGCTTCCCTGGCTTCCACATCCACCTTGCCTGTTGTTCAGTGGAGCTCTGAATTTCAGATTTTTGTGTGTGTCCCTCATGACTTTCCTGCTACCTGTTGCCTGCACCTTCACCTGCACCTGCCTGTCTGTCAACAAGTCTTTGCCATCTTTATCTCTCCAGTAAAGTAACTGAACTGTATCTACCTGCCTGGTTGTTGTCTGTGCCCTCCTCCCTGTTGCCTCATAAGCACTGTGACAGTACAGACTGGTCAGAATACAACTGCCAGAAAATCCTCAGTACACCCTACCATTTTCATTTGAGGACTTTGGTGTCACTGGGGACGTTTCTAAAGGGGGAGCCTGGCTTCCTGAAAATGCTCACTACTTTTGGACCCAGAGTTTGCCCAAGTGATAATCTCAGGCCTGTTAGGTTCATGCATGCATCCCAGTCACCTAGCAACATACGTATGTAGGCCTATAAACCCTTTTTATATTTTAGTAAACAACTGTCGAAGCCATCCCTGCGAACAAAGTACTCCAAATGTCTTAATTACGTTGCTCTTTCATTGGTGTTATCAACGTGGTTGTGTGTGTATAATTTCAATTTATAATTTCAACTATTAATTAAAACTAGAAAAATATCACATATGATAATCTATGAGACTGATTTTATGAGACACCTTTTTATTATATTACAATGCCATGGTAACAGTTTGGTTAGGTTTGGGAAAAGGTCATGGTTTGGCTTAAAATAAGTACTTCTTAAAGGTTAGAGGACCTCTGTCTTTACGGTTACAATAATAAAACTATGGTTAACAGTCCATTCCAACAGCTAAATCAGGAATATGTGTTGGCTATCTATCAAATCTGGAGTTGATAGAGTTGAAATCCAATAAAAATTCTTGTAGGAGCTAGCATATTACTAGCTACTGAGATGCTTGTCACCCAGTACAGTTCTATTCATTTTACTGTTTTTTACAGCTCACCACAATTTGAACCGAGGCATAAGACAACTAATAATACTAATTCTGATAGTAATACAAATTTTAATGATGACAGTAATTATAATAATAATAAACTGGTACAAACGCAGAAGGATTCTACCCTTTAGGCCAATCTCCAGTTCTACCACATCCCAAAGGTGTTCTACTGGATTTAGATCTGGAGACTGGGGAGGTCACTGAAGTTCACTGAACTCACTGTGACATGGAGCATTACCCTGCTGGAAGTAGCCCTTAGAAGATGGTAAACTGTGGCCATAAAGGTGATGAACATGGTCAGCAACAATACTCAGACTGTGTCATTGATTGGTATTAAGGGCCCAAAGTGAGTCAAGAAAACATTCTCCACACCATTACATACATGACACATTTAGTCATTTCTTATAACTCTAAAATGGTTTTAGATACTGTATATTGGATAAGTTACATTTTTAGAAAAAAAGAACAAAACCATGATCTTCTTTATACATATGTACTTTTAACAGCGTCATTTCCATGATTATTATTTAACTTTTTACCAGGCTGACAACAAGAGCAGAGGCCGGGGTGGGGGTGGGGTGGGAATTGAGATCTGCAGGACAATATAATTTCTACCTCCAGAACTGTACATATTCTCACACACAGGTACACACACACATTCATTTTTCAAAACACACATACACTTTACACACTGACATCCATACTAACACATTTTAGTTGTAGACAGCCATTGGTGTACAGTGCTCCATAGTAGAGGAGAAAGTGAAACCTGGAAATCTGTGTGTATTTGCTGTGTAGGCTTAACATGTGAATATGGGGCAAGCAGGTGGGAAATAGTAAAAACTACAATTTTGAGGCCAGGACTCCAGCAGTGGAGCATACTAAGATGTTGCATTTACTCTGTTACATGTACTTGAATGATTTTTTAATAAACTGTACTTCTAAGGGGAGTTATTTTGCAGAATACTTTTACTCAAGTAAATTTGAGATAAAAATATATGTACTTTTACTCCGTTACATTGAGCTACATGCTTCTCGTTACTTTCATTTATCTATTAATAAATTCAGCTGAGGGTGGCACAGTGGTTCAGTGGTTAGCACTGTCACCTCACAGCAGTTCGAGCCCTGGTTCACCCAGGGGAGTGGAGTTTGCATGTTCTCCCTGTGCCTGCTTGGGTTCTCTGGCTTCCTCCCACATTCCAAGGACATGCAGGTTAATTGGTGACTAAATTGCCCGTAGGTGTGAATGTGAGTTTGAGTAGTTGTTTGTCTGTATATGTTGGCCCTGCGATGGACTGACGATCCGTACAGGGTGTACACCCTGCCTCTCGCTCGATGACGGCTAGGCTCCAGCACCCCCATGACCCTTAATGGATAAGCGGTGTAGATAATGAATGACTATATCCAACAAATGGCATCTGATCAATCTACACAAGGGTCAGGGCACACCAATAGCTCACTCTGTGAAGTGTGTACCATTTTTCAATATGGGGTCTTACTGCATGCCATCCCCTCTCTCATTCATGTCAGCCTCTATTGTTGGGTGTGAAGATGGGGAAAAAAATAAACACTACTCAAAAAGGCCATCCCTCCACCTCAGCAGCCTCTCCACTCAATAATGTTCTTTTTAATTGACTTACTTAATAATCTTAAATTTTGGTTGAGCCCTTGTTTTGTTTCCCCCTGAGCCAGATTGTAATAAGGTCAATACAGTTGGAAACATGAATGATCTGATGTAATGTGCCTACAGCAAATCACAGTATCCCATTTCAGATTTTTATTAGAAAATAACATTAACAGTTATTAACCCTTAATTTTTCTCTCCAGTAATATAATGACATTGTCCAAAAAAACAGAACACCTCTCCCACTCAAGTCAATACACTGCCTCTTGCCTTGTTTTGCTCCTTTCATATGTAAAGCTCCCTGGATCACTATCAGGCAGGTATACAGCAACAATCACATTATATAGAGCATTTTATGGCAGCAACAAGACATCCTTCAGAAGGGGAATGACAAGTTGGGCTTATATTTTTCAAATCCTCTGCTGGTTTCCATGGATCCCCATTCTTCCCTCCTGCCATCTGTCTGGCATGGGGGGTAAACTAAGGACTCATCCTTTGTGTAATTTTAACATCCACCTCCTCAAACTCATTTATAGTTCAACTGAAGTGAGTGATACCTTCAGTCATATATTAACATTTCATCTATTTAGAGTCTGAACTATGCTATGTTTAAGATGTGTGCTCCAAGATAGAATGCAAAGAACAAAAACATTTCTCAAGCCTTAATTAACTAATGCTTGATCTTATCCTCACACACAACATATATAATTATGCAGTATAATTGTATTCTGTCCCCATTGTTTAGTTTGAGAATTCACTATGACCTGACGTTGCCTGGGTTAAATAAGCCTGTTTAAAATGTGGGAGGAGAGAGGAGATGGAACAAAAATGATTAAATTTCCTCTGAGGTTTCTATATGCATTTTTACAAAATTCAAGAATTAAATTATTCTGCAAGTGCACTTCAGACTCCTGACAGGTGGCAAGTTTCTGACATAAAAAGTCAAATATACCTTTCATTTTTTACATCAACTTCCTACCTGCAATGTTCTCTGACTGCACTGTTTCAACAAGGGAGCTATAACAGATGTGAAGCACTATACAATATCATATTGTGTAGATGCAGTGAAGTGGACTGTACACTGCACCATAACCCAGAGTCTAGAAGCTTTCATCTGACTGAACTAGAACAAGCACAAATTGCTATTAACAAGCTGGCCTGTCTCAGATGACAGAGTATGAACAAAAGATGAAACCTACATGATGTCTTAGTCAAGAAATAGTTTTAGAGACAATTAAATTAAAAAACAGACAGGATATCTTAGGACATGGAAGAGCATACACTGACATTTATCTTTTCACTAGAGTATTTTACTGCCAAAGCTCAGCAGAATAATATATCACGGTGAGAATGACTAAGGCCCTTTTCTTACATGACACTTAAATCATCTTGGGTGCTTTGATTACAAGTGGACAGTTCCTCAGAGTGCCTCAGTTCACACCTGGCATTAGACCACATGCGTCTCAAGAGACCACTTGTGTGCTCTATATGCAAACATCAAATGCACTGCTGTTTTTAACTGGTGGGTTAAAACACTAGACACTTCCTGTGCCATTTCAAAATTTTCACACATCAGTTGAGTAGGTGGTCCTTCAATGTGGCCCAGGACACATTTGTATTCAGAGTGCTAACATAATATGGCCAGACCACCTCCTAATGTAGTCTGAGCAATCAGATCTCAGTACGTCTTCAAAGCATCTTATAATCAGATCACCCAAGACACATGTTAAATCTGGGTATGAAGAGAGCCTTAGATTCAGCTTGTCACTCAAGCCTGCCCTGCCCTGCCCTGCCCTGCCCCGCCGCCGCCCCCGCCCCTGCCCCCCGGTCCTACAGTCCACAACAAAGGAAAACCATGTGATAACCAAGTGCAAAGATCTACTGCTGGCCTTCTTTCTTCTCTCCCTCTGATGAGCTTGAGCTGCTGTCCCGCTCTGCTGCCATCTGCAGGAAGGAAGAGGCTAGTTAAAAGCGAGAGATATGTTTGGACTGTTGCCAGTAACCCTTTACAGGCCCATAACTTCCTAATCATTTTCTGGTAATCTGTGTAATTTGGAAGACAATACAGACAGATTGTCAGTTCAGTTGGTACATTCCAATTACTTACAAATGACTACTAGTGCAACCCAGACTCTCTGTTAGTCGGTGCACAGCAGGACAGTTTAAAATTCAGTAATGAGAATGAAAACAATTAAAAATGTGTATACAGGGAAGCATAAACAGAGCTGAGACAATAAGTCCATTTCTCAGTTGACAAAAAATAATCTGCAATTACTTAAATAATCCACCACGCAAGTCATTTTTCTTGTTACAGATTCTTAATTGTGAGGATTTGTTGCTTTTCTATGTCTTATCAGACAGTAACCTTAATATATTTGAATCAGAAAAACTGAACATCTTAACTGTGACTCTTGAATAGCGTCCTTTTTGTGAACATTTTGACAGCGTGAATGTTCTTCCTACCTTCTTGTAGGCCATTTCGAAGAGTTTGAGTGATGCCTGCTGCAGGTTGGTGGCTGCCTGTTTGATATTCTCTCCTGTTTCGGAGTCCTTGTTGGCTAGAAGATTTCTGACCTTTGAGATCTCCTCCTTCAGCTTGGTGCACTGTAAGTGGACAAATTGAAGAGGAAACAAATAAATGAAGCTGGGTCACAGGTATAGACATAAGCAGTCCAATCTCATTTTTATGTCATACCCTTATAAGATCCTGTTGTGTCTGTCTGTTATGCTGTATGCACTGGTGCAGACAAAGGATCTTCGTGGTATAAATACATAGTGCTGCAGACAGCGTTAGCTGTCAATCAAGTAATGGCCAAGTTACAGCAGTAGGACTCTCCCTCATGTTTTACCTCATCAGCAGGAAGCTGGTCCTTGAACTCCTCCATCTTGGATTCTGTGTCATGGATGATTCCTTCAGCCATGTTGACAGCCTCCACACGGTCCTATGTACATTAAACAAGCATACCATATAAAACTTAGCACTTACCACCACTTACAAAAATAATGACTGCAAAGACTCATCACTTCCAGTTTAATCCACTTCAGTGGTTGTAGCCTTTACCTTTCTCCTCCTGTCCTCCTCTGCATACTTTTCAGCATTCTTTATCATGTTCTCAATGTCGTCCTTACTGAGACCTCCTGATGACTGGATCACAACTGAGGGAGAGAGATGAGAGGATGTTTACACAACAAGCAGCACTGAATCAGAAAAATGAAACATTTTATGATTGGAACATAAACACTCTGAAACAAAGTGCAAATAAACACGCCCACACCACCGGACAGCCTTGACAGAAGGAGCCTCACTGTCAGGGTTTGAATGATTTTTTAGTTATTGTGAATTAGAAGGGTGATCCAAATCAATTAGGTCAGAGCTCAATACTTTCCCAAAATCTTAAAATTTGTTGTAAAATTGCTCAAGAGTCTTCATGTTAGTTTAACCTCGACAGACGGATAGCTGACACTTACTTTGCTGTTCGCGGCCTGTGCCCTTGTCCTTGGCAGAGACATGGACAATACCGTTGGCATCAATGTCGAAGGTAACCTCTATCTGAGGAACTCCACGAGGGGCGGGGGGGATCCCCACCAGAGTGAACTGACCCAGCACCTTGTTGTCTGCTGCCATCTCTCTCTCACCCTGACACACCTTGATTTCTACCTGAGTCTGTCCATCCGCTGCTGTGGAGAACACCTGGAGGGAGCAGAGGAGTCATGACAAAGTGGTACTTTTTTTAGTAATGGTGTTAGTAGGACTGCAGTGTTGGTGTAAGTACCTGGCTCTTCTTGGTGGGAATTGTGGTATTTCTGTTGATGAGTTTGGTGAAGACTCCACCCAGAGTCTCAATACCCAGTGACAGTGGTGTAACATCCAATAACAGCACATCAGTGACATCACCAGCCAAGACACCACCCTGGATGGCTGCTCCTATGGCAACGGCTTCATCAGGGTTGACAGACTTACTGGGAGCACGACCAAACAGGTCCTGAACTGTCTGTTGAACCTACAGAAAGACAAACAAGTGTTTTTTTCTTGTGTAGTAATGATTTAGATTACCAAAATATAAATGTCTGTTCTTGTGCTGCTTAACATCAAAAATATTGCTGAACCCTTCCACAAATACATAATCTATGTTACTTTCAAACTTGGCAAGCAGATGTCAAACTCTACACAACAGTGACCGGATTATACTATGTTAACTCTCAATGCAAATTAACATGACCAATCAATATTGGCACAATGACCGAGAGAGGCCGACTCCGTAGGACGGGGGTTGTCTAAAGACCGTCAGTCTCCAAAAAAAAAAAAAAGAAAAAAGTATGTAGTGGATGGTAGAGATATGTGGACCAAAGGACGGTGTTTTTTACGCTCCGCCTTTTCCATTTTCACTTTGTTATTTGAATTTGTAATTTCTTTTCTCACAGTCAAGCAGCAGAATTGAGCATCATAGTGTTGCATATTATCAATTTGAATAATCCTTTAAATTGTAGACTACAGACCAAAACATGCAGTATTAATGATGGGAAATATGAATGTGTACCACTTTATAGAATGTTTATATTTAATCCAGGTTCAGATTTCCACTGAGGCTGAAATACTGGTAACATGAAGTTCATACTGAACATAACAGCATTAAATTCATACATATACAGCCTGAGTGTTCCAGGCAGAACATCATTAACAGTGAGTAACAGCTCATTTTCAGACATGTGACCCACATGTTAACTGTAATCCAAGTATCTGAAAAATTATCACATATTTTATGTGCCCTTACATCTCATATTACAAATTAAGAATTCAGGGAACATTTGACAAGTCTCCCTGGCTTTGTTTTACATTTTGTCATCAAGAGTCTCTTTAAATTCCCCATAAACTGACAGAGTTAACGTGCGCAAGGCAGCCAGGCTGACTTTCCTTGGTAACCCCGATTTAAATCAGAGTAGGTTAAACTCCCCTCGTAGTACAGGTCTCTGGACTGCTAACTTGCATCTTTTTGTGATCAGATCAGACTTGTACGTTTAGGCTTCATACTGTGTATGCATGTTGTGTACCTTGGGCATGCGGGTCATGCCTCCGACCAGCAGCACCTCTCCAATGTCTCCCTTCGACACTTCTGCGTCCTGCATGGCCTTCTGACAGGGAGCCACGGTGCGACGGATCAAGTCAGCCACAATACCCTCAAACTGTGCACGAGTCAGCTTCATGTTGAGATGTTTGGGACCAGAGGCGTCCATGGTCAGGTACGGAAGGTTGATGTCAGTCTGGGATAGAGCACAAAAATAGTTTCAACGCTGGAATAGAATGCTTGATGTAGTCACAGGTGACAGCCATAACTACTTAATGGTTCGATTTTATTTCTGGTTGATCATTTTAAAATCCTGAGCATTATTACAGGTGTGTGCGCACTCATTTCAGCCACTCAAATTAAGGTTTAGCACTGATAAATACTACACTGAATTTCTATGAAAGAGCACAAAATTCAAACAGATTATAATGTGATATTTGCCGAAAGCAATCTCACTATTGTTATCTTCACTCTTTATTAGGGCCTGAGCACTGAATGGTGCTGAAATTGCCATGTTTCTTCTTCTTTTATTATTCTCCATAAAAATGAATTGCATTTCCGAGGGAATAAAGGTGCTCGAAACCTCATGTAACTTGTGAACTGGTGAATAATCTAAAGTTTTATGGGTTTTGCAGATGGATATGGCAAAATGCCCCCAAAGGGCCCCCTAAAAATTTTTCAAAAGTTTTACCTCTGTGCGTAATTTGTTCAGTACATGTAACATCCCGAGACAAAAAGCCTATACCCCTAAATACAACAGGAAGCCAGCCATTTTAAATTTACTGCAAAATATTTGCTCAATTTTTGTAATTTCCATGCATAACTTCAAGATTTCTACATGTCAGGTAGAGTCATAGTGCCACCTACTGGCGACAGGAAATGACATGTTTTATACTTTATTCCACTTGTCCTTATTGTTCAGAAAAGCCTTAACAGCTTTAAGAGAGAAATTGCTGCAGCTCATATATACAATGTCCAATCTTTATTCTTAAGGCAAATACACCTTTTCTTAAACAAATGTTAAATTATAAAGTTCAATACTGGTTCATGTGACGGCTCCATGGAGCCCATCTGTTTGGACAACTTCCAAGTGTATGTTGTGTTTTCACCTAAAGACTGGCAACACAATGTTGAGTTCTTACTAAGTGCCATTGTCAATATTACACCTGATCTGTATGTACCTAAATGTATGCGTTTTACATCTTTCTAAATTTAATGATTGTCTACAAGGGTATCAGTATTTCTTTAAGTCATACACTGTGTTTTATTTGGTTGACACGTTATTTTTTGTCATTCTAACATTGGACTAGACTCAAGATATTAAATTTACAACCAGAAAAAGTGATGTGTCAGCCATTTGTGGTCTTTGAGTGCCCTCTAGTCAACTTCAACTCAACTTATTTCAACTTCCCTGCAGTAAAGTTGACTCAAGTGTACAACATGGTAAGATAAGGCCAAGGAATGCATAAAGTCAATGCTGAGTCCTGCAGTGAAGCACAACACAGAAGGCTCCTCTACCAGCACTGTAACACTGAGGGCAGACACACACAGCCTGGACAGCTGACAGAGAGCTGGACTTAACTCTGTGCTTAACTCTGAAGATTATCTCAGATAAGTGAAGAATACAGATTCACTGTCAAATATTTTTGTATGTATTTTCTGAGGAGGGCAAGTTTGGAGGTAACTTCCATTTTGTATCTGATCTAAAATGAAATCTTAATTGGTCATAAATGAAACAACAACTGTTGAATCTTATGTGCGGCTTGTGGCTCAGGAGGTAGAGCAGTCGCCCACCAATCAGAAGGTCGGTGGTTCGATACCCCAAATTTTGTGTCATCGGTGTGCGAATGTGCTAGAGAACAAGTGCTGTGTATGAATGTGTGTGTGAATGGGTGAACGTGATCTGTAGTATGAAGCGCTTTGAGTGGTCGAAAAGACTAGAAAAGCTATATAAGTACAGTCCATTTAAATGCATTACGCATCATGAATCATCTATGTACCTGCAGTGAAGAGGACAGCTCACACTTAGCCTTCTCAGCAGCCTCTCTGACTCTCTGAAGAGCCATGTTGTCCTTCATCAGATCCACACCAGACTAGAATGATGATACATAATCACATGAAAAACTTGTGGGGGAAAAAACAAAAACAATAAATGCAGACTGATTACAGACAAGAGGTTTATATAAAGACAGAGACTTAAAGTGCACACCTCTCTCTTGAACTCCTTGACAATGTGTTTGAGGAGGTGCTGGTCAAAGTCCTCTCCTCCCAGGAAGGTGTCACCATTGGTGGACTTCACCTCAAAAACTCCTTTCTGGATCTCCAGGACTGAGATATCAAATGTACCTCCGCCAAGATCATATACAGCAATACTAGAAACAGACATGAGTCAATTTTATAACACAGAACCACCAATACAAAACATTTAATAAGCTGTCATTTGTTTGTTTCCATGCTTCAGTAAGAACTGGTGCTGCTGACTGCAATATTAAACAGCGGTAGTGTTTGTTCTTCTCTACTCACATCTTATCTTGGGTTTTGTCCAGGCCATAGGCTAGAGCAGCAGCTGTTGGCTCATTGATCACACGCAGGACATTCAGACCAGCGATCTGACCAGCATCTTTGGTAGCCTAAGAATCAAAGAAATACATCCTAAAATTGATAAATGTTGTGAAGTGTTGGCAATCTAATAGTTTGTCCACAGCATAAGTATTTACATGCATTATCAAGTCAAACATGTTTGATCAGATGTGACGACCAGGTTTCTGGAGGTTTAAATTTCAGACTTTTTCAGAACTTGTAATACCACATAGAATGCAATTTCATATCTGTTGCACCAGCCAAAATATTCAAGTGTGCACAATTTATATAACAAATTTGTTTAGTATATCACAGCGACATGTAACAGTAATTATATATGAATGATCATTTTAATAAATGCAACCTGGACTCATAGCAGACTTAGTGGGAGAAAGAGATGGATAGATTAACCAGTCAAATGATGAATTTGGGGGGCGCTAGCGAGCTGCAATGGAGTAGGACGCGCCTTTCCGAGCTCCTGCAGGATCTCACTTAATTTTATATTTAATGACATCTAGACTCAAATTAACACACGGGATGCGGTAAATACAAAACTAACTCCACTCGGCGAGGTCAATAGATTGCAAAGCAGACGCTGATGGCATCGAATCTCCGAAAATACAAATACGAAGGTCGTTCCAGCGCAAGGGCTCAAATCTCCTCAGCTAAAAGTCCAGACAAGTCCGACTCCTGGTGTAAGTGCGAGCATGGACACCGCTACAATCAACAGAGGTTGAGCAGGTGAAAGCTAGCGTGAAGATTGTCGAGAGTGGACTGTCGATGTGGTCCGATGAAGTTGCATGAAGGAGAGGATGAAGAAAGGAAATATCCGAATCATGGGTGTGGCTGAGCAGCCGGGGTCGAGCTGCAGATTTTACCTTTTTTTCTAACAGACTTCTTACTCCAGAATCAACCTATTTTTTACTCCCAAAGTAGAATTTCATAAAGTGGATGACATAAAGATCTTTCCAATCACATTATCTGACCACGCACCTCTTGTACTAGCATGGAACATAGGTCACAGACCATCAGTTAAACAATGGCGATTTAATGCATCACTCCTAAACGATAGCAAATTTCCTTTATTCGTAAAAACTGAACCAAAGAACTACCTTGATACAAATACTTTGCCCGAAATATCACTATCATTAGATGAACCAATTAATGAGCTGGAAATCCGTCAAATAATTTCCAAATTAAAGAAGTCTCCTGGCAATACCTAATTCAAACTTTAAAACGTTTCCAATTTGGCCCAAACTTCATCAAATTGGGGGGGGGGGGGGGAGTGTGTGTGTGCACGCATGCATGTGTGTACCTGTCTCTGGGAATCATTGAAATAGGCTGGTACAGTGATGACAGCGTTCTTCACTTTAGTTCCCAGATAGTTCTCTGCAACACAAATATCAAATATTCACCAAAACTAATGCTGACATGTGGATGGTGTAAATGTCAAAGAAACATTTGCAATATTTCTGCAATGCAATTGTAGTCATACCTGCAGTCTCCTTCATCTTGATTAGAACGAAAGCTCCAGCCTGGCTGGGGGAGTACATTTTTCCATGAGCCTCTACCCAAGCATCACCATTAGATGCACGCACAATCTTGTAGGGCACGTTCTTCCTGTTAATGAAAAGACACAATTTTCACATAGTCTGACAAGTCTGTGAATCTTTTTGTTAAGGGATCTATAATCTGTAATTATAATCTATAATTTGACTGCATATCGTTGAATTACTGGTCCTTCCACTTCCTTCGGAATGTATCAGCCATTTAAAAACACCTAATTCCAGGAACTGAGAGAGAGTAAGGTCTTTTAGGAGCTAGTAGGGCTGGGCCATAAAACAATCTTGATCTGAGATTGCAATTAGGGATGGGTGATATAGTATTGTTTCTGTTTGTCGTCTCGTGATAATCTCGACAAACTCTTGCTGATGACGTATTTGTGGAGGCTAGCCCTATTCAACCCAGCTACCAAACAAAGACTATGAAAATGCAGGCAGTTTGTCTACATCAAGTTCTAGCAAGGATAGTGATCTGTGATGACAAGTCACCTGCTGCTCCTACAACTCCACTCAACACCTGCTGCTATAATTAGAAATTACTTATACTGCTATTAGTTGTACTGCTATGTTAGCAGTTAATACTTTAATTATCACTACTATCATTACTACTGCTGTATTACTGGCATCACCCTACATCTTATATGGAACCTGTGTTATGCTATGCTCTTCTGCTATTCTCTCCCCCCTCTCCCCCTCTCTCTCTCCTTCTTAACCCAACCGGTCGAGGCAGATGGCCACCCACCCTGAGTCCGGTTCTGCTCGAGGTTTCTGCCTCTTAAAAGGAAGTTTTTCCTTGCCACTGTCGCCTAGTGCTTGCTCATGGTGGGATCTGTTGGGTCTCTCTCTGTAAATACCTACTTTAAAGAGTATGGTCTAGACCTGCTCTGTATGAAAAGTGCCTTGAGATGACTTTTGTTGTGATATGGCGCTATATAAATAAAACTGAATTGAATTGAATAGTGGGGCTATACCAAAACAAAAATCTGTTGTGTTGTCTTTTGCAGCCATTGTCCTATGCGAAAAGCAACCAAAAAGAAGTGTGGACATAACAAATGCAGCTTCCTATTTCTTACCTAAGACAAGATGCCCCTGAGCGCAGTGCAGAAAGATGACTTCAGGAAACTGATTAAAGTGCTGGACGGTAGGTATAATTCAATTTTTTGTAACTGTTACCATACAAGTTAATTTTTAGTGTTTATTTGAGGCAGATAATTATGATTTAACTAATGAGCACTCTGGTTTCTTTCAGCTGCTGTCATTATCAGATGGGGAAAAAAGCATTTTTGCCATATCATCCAGCCCTAGGTGCAAGTGTACAGGAATTATCAAACATTAGTTCTGATATTGATACATGCAATAATGCAGAATATTTTAAACAACAAAGCCAAAGTTGAACTCACAAGTCTTTCTGGACCTCTGCGTCATCATAGCGACGTCCAATCAGTCTCTTGGTGGCATACAAAGTGTTCTGAGGATTGGTGACAGCCTGGCGTTTAGCAGGCATACCCACCAGACGCTCCCCGTCTGCTGTAAAGGCAATGACTGATGGAGTTGTCCTGGCTCCCTCTGCATTCTCCAACACCTGAGAGGCAAAGAGAAATCCTTTGTTTAATCAAACTTCACACTGAGTAAATGTGGCAGAAAATGAATGGTGATGCCCACAAAGTGGTCAGTCACAATGCTAGACTTTATCTGCAGAACAGTTTTACTTCAAATTGTTTCAAACACTGAAACTAGTTAAGATCTATATAAGAATGACCAGGGCAGGTCGAGGCAGAGGTATTCCAGCAACTCAAGTGGACTGCTCAGTAAAATTACTATTTTTGTCAATGGAGTGTGGATGAGATAAAAAGCATCATTTATTTAATTAAACAAAAAGGATATTACCCTTTAATAAAAAGGTCTATCTCTGTCATAATCTTATGGTAATATACTGCTTATACTAACAATCTGTACCTGTCAGTAGCAAAAACAAGCACTTTAGTGGATGTACTTTGACAAGATGTGTACCATTTGTTTATATTACTGCAGCTGGTCCCTGTGTCCAGGTAAACTGTTCTTGCTCAATACTGCATCGATTCCAAAGATGTTTGCCGCATCAATCATTTAAACCCAAAACATGGGAACAGAAGGCCCAGTTTCAAAAACAACTGAGTTAACATTTTTAACATGTCCACTGTTTTAACTATGGGAGATTTATTGAGTGTTTGGTCATGTAATTAGTTTTGACTCTGCATATTAGCATTTAGCACAACTCCAACATGTCAGAACAGGCAAGTTCAGTCACGCTGACTTTTGTTAAGATGTATTTGTTGGGTCATAAAATTCATTAAAAAAACATTCCAGTAGTGACATTGTGGGCGCCACATTAGTGCAATGATTAGCACTGTCACCTTACAGCAAGATGGTTCCAGGTTCAAACCCCAGTTTGTGTGGAGTTTGCATGTTCTCCCTGTGCCTGTGTGGGTTCTCTTTGGGTACACCAGCTTCTTCCCACAGTCCAAAGAAATGCAGGTTAATTGGTGACTCTAAACTATTTGTAGGTGTGAATGTGAGTGTGAATGGTTGTATGACATTTAAACATTTATTAGTGTTAGTGGTAGTGTTATTGCCATTAATGTTTCACTGTTCTGTCATTATTATTACTTTAGCTAAAATTATTATCATTATCATTATTATCATCATCATTATTATTATTATTATTACTACTACTGCTTACATTTTGACTTAGACTGTGTATTTGCAATGTTGTCTTTCTCTTACACAGATGGCCGCCCACCCCGAGTCTGGTTCTGCTCGAGATAACTTCTGTTGTGAATTGGCGCTATATAAATTGACTTGACTTGACTATGTGTATAAATTTCAGCCCTGCAATGGACTGGTGACTGTCCAGGGTGTACCCCACCTCTCGTCGTATGTTAGCTGGAATTGGCTCAAGCCCCCTCACGACCCTTGAGGATAAGCAGTATTGATAGTGAAGAAATATTGCTATTATTTTGCAGCAGTGTTTCCCTTACCACTGCCTTGCAATCATTCAGTCTAATGTTAGAGAGAAACTTAGATTTCTCATTGTGTAACTATCTACAGTTAGCTTTCAATTTTGACATACTGAATTGTTGAGGACAAAAAACTCAAGGTGATGAGCTGAGCTAGAAAAAAGGACCACTTAAATTAAAACTGACCACATACACACACTGATACAGAGACATGGGAAGTGCCTGCTCATCCTCACCTTGGCTTGTTTCCCCTCCATGACTGCAACACATGAGTTGGTAGTTCCCAGATCAATGCCAATAACTGCACCCTTGATGGCTTCTGACCTGCAACATGCAACACATAAACCATTATTGATATAAACAAATCATGTAAGTTTTACAAGAAAGTTCCCCACTGTACTTCATATATATATAAATGTACTTAAATCCCTCACTTTAGCACGCTACTAGCAGACTACTTATGTGAGAAACAATTATTTTGAGCAGGATGCAGCTTGGATGAACCAACACTCTTTATCAGTGTGTAATTTAATGTTAATCTACTTCTTTTCACTCTGCTCCTGGTTACTATTTCCTGACTGCATTTTCTTGTGCTGATACTTACGCATAGTCTCTTCTGGACAGGGCTCTGGGAGCATATGGTTGGAGGCCACTCCAGCATGTCTATGAATACAAAACAGTTACACAGTTAACTGTTCCTTCATTGATAACCTTATAAAACAGTTAGTGTCTGTGTTAGTTCTATAGTTTTTATTATTGCCTCATGCATAATTCTAATCTTTGACATGATATTACCATAAGACAGTTTGCTCTAAGACTTTTACAGGAGTGCCCTAGTATATTATGAAATGTAGACATGAAAAGTCATTTTTTGGAATCTACAGGTGATAGAGTGCTGACAGTCAGCTGACAAATAAACAGAAGTGTGTAAAGTCAAATGATATTTTCGTCAATTAATGTTTGGAAGCTGCAAAGCGAATACTGTTGACTATCAACAGATTATGGATGTATTAATTAAACTTTGGAACATGTGAGAAATGTGGCAGCATGTTGGGGGTGGGGAAACCTTAGTGAAGGTCACTGATGTCTAGTCTGCTACAGCCTTGTAATAGGTGAACCGCTGTCTCACATCACGCGTGCTAACTTACGTATTTATGTAAACAACACTCAAACATCTTGCATGAACATATAATGTATTAAGTATTTTAACCAGATAGGTGACTGATAAGTTCCACAGATGAAAGCTGACACACGTAGCCATTCAAACGTCAAATTACAACAACAAAAACGGTTACGATAATCAGACGAAGTAATGACGAAATTCTGTCTAAAACTTCTCAATTAGCACGTTCATAATGTCAGTTAGATTACAGTTATGCAGCTTGTCGCGATTAAGTACCTGGCCTCAAGCTAATTCTGTTAGCATGCTAAGCTAGCTGGACTTCGACACAAGACCGGATTTGTTAGATCTTACAAAAATGTTCGAAATTATGATTGTTAAAACGAGTATGTTTCACACTAACCTTCTCAATCAAAGAGGACACATTTCGGGTACATTTCCTTGTCGAGAGACCCCTTGAAACGCTTCTAGCTACACTCAACATTTTGACACTTCGGCTAACAGGATAACAACGTCTAATCAAACGTCCGCAGTGTTTAATTGTCAAAAAAGACTCCCCGAACTGTTGAAGAGCGAAGAATAGCTAAAATTTCCGGTTGTCTTCAGACTTTCAAATGAAGTGCCAGGATGAAAGCGCTTGAGCTCAGGTCCAGCTGAACAGCAACTCTTTGGGTACAAACGTCGAAGAGGCTGCGAAGCTTTTTCTGGAATTATCCAACACATGTTGCACCACGCAACGCTAAAGGACCCCAAATCGGGTTGCTTGTTTAGTGCCTGAATGATTTTAACAGTTAAAAAACATTATAGAACTGCTTATGAATTTATCTTACGTGTTTTGTTTCTAATGTGATATCACCAAGATAATTGCCGTTTTTGGTATTAAACTTAACATAATTCTCTCATTTTTAAAACCTTGTTGTGATTATGCACAGAGCAGGTCAGACACACACAGTGGGCATGTGAAGGTCATGATGTAACGAGGGGTACGTAGAGGTTTCACGTGTGTTACATCCAGAGATTGTACGGTTACATCAGGGATGTTGAACAAATATACCTGCCGAGGTATATCTGACGAGGGTACCATGAAGTAACTTGTTAATGCGGCAATTGTGAATTTCCCGTGCGGATTAATAAAGTATCTATCTAACTATCTATTGGTACGTACACATAGTAATATGTGTCAGATGTTATAATAATAATACACATAGTATGCACATTTTGTGTTAAAGCCTGCATTTTAACCAAATATCCTCTGGGATAATAACAAAGTTGAAAGTGAAGCTATAATATACATTCATATACCGACACACCTGAGAAATCTTCATCTGCAACACCGGGGAGCAACTTGAATTTATTAATTTTTTTTTAGGTTTCGTAAAAGCGACCTCATATCAAAAACAGTAAAGGGATTCTAAAGATTAGAAAAAACACTCACACCTAAGTAGTCTGCAGGTCATAATGATCAAGTTTTGATGTATTTTCTTTGCATAACCTATATAGCATCTGCATTGCCGTCAGAAGCCATCATCGGTAATGTCCAAGTATTTGTACTGCTGAGGACGAGGCCTCCTCTGAGACTAGGTCTGCAAAAATAAATTTTTTATAGTTGATTTATTTTTATTGATAAAGCATTTCCCATATAAAAAGTGAGTGTTTTATCTTGCCAATGGTCCAATAGTCAAAGGTATTCAGTTTACTATCATATGAAATGTCTGGCATTTTTGCTTGAAAAATATCTCACACAATTAACTGACAAAAATATTTGTGAATTAGTTCTCTGTCAATGAACTAATGAATTAATCGTCTAATAGTTTGATTGTCATTAGCTGCACCAACACTGATGTCTATAGAAATACAACTCATTGAGAAGTCAATGAAAAACCAATGATAAGAGCTTAATATTGCCCACTGGGTGGCTGTAATGAGTAATTGTAGAAGCCAGTACGAACATCTGCTTACATCAACCATGACAAGACAACCAAGACACCTTTTTAAAAAAATCATGTTTATTCAGTATTTTTGGCTCTTTTTATCTACTGTATTCAGTTTTCATGTCAGGATTCTGACATGCAATTTCTACACTTTTAATTCAAGTTGTGATTACTAATTGTACAGGAGTTTTGCTAGCAGTTTTAAAAAGCATTTGGTCACCTCTGGTTCCCCAGTACAGTAACCAAAAACCAAACAAGTGGCATAAGATGAAATACCATTGATCATATTAATATGTGTGGGAGAAAGGAACTGTTGTAACAAACGGTTAATGATAGAGCACAGCATGTCACACTGCGGTGAGGTTTGTCTTGTCTGGGGGTTTTAAGTTCTTCCATCATTTCCTCTTTTTTATTTTGAAGGATTTACTCCTCTCTAGACTTTCAGACACTTGCCCTTCCTCATGTGTCTTCCTGTCCACAATTATATTGTGTCTCCACCTGTTTCCATTACTCTGCGTGTTTAAATAGTCTGTGTCTCCTTTGTCTTATTGGGGTGTCTTTGTCAAATTCTACTGGCTTACCTCAGCCTTTAATCCCAGCCACAGTGTTGCCTCCAATGTGTTATTCCTCTGTGAAGTGATTTTTGTTGTAAATTTGATATCTCAGTTTCTTGCCTTGTAGAAATGCTTTCTTAGTTGTTTGATTTCCTCCTTTTGGGCCGATTTTGTTTATAGTTTTATATTCTTAGCTTTTCTTAATTCTCGTTTTTTTTTTTAGGAGAAGTTTGTTGTTTCTAGTTTCCTCTATTGGGCATTTTTATTAAATCATAGCTTCTTTTGTTTTCTTTGAGTAACTTTTTGTTTTTGTTATCTTATCCATGACCTGTTTGCTTTTGTCCTTTCTAGTGAGAGAACTTTCGATAATAAAGTCTCTGTTTGTCTCTGGTACAGGTCTGCCTTCATTGACGGTGGATGGCGAGTCTCGGCCTGACATTACACTCTGGCCAGTATGGACTCAGCAGAGACTGGCCAGCTGACAGCGGCGCTGCACACGCAGGAAGTACGCCTCTCCCAGCAGGAGGAGTTTCAGACGGCGATGGCCTCGCAACTAGGCCAGCTGTCGTTCCAAGTGCGGGACTTGATCAACCACCTGCAACAGACTACCAGCCCATCCACAGCACCTGTACCTCCAGATACCGCAGCGGCTGCAGTTCAGGCTGTTCCCTTCACCGGGGCAGGAATGAAATTGGCGCCCCCAGAACGTTTCTCTGGGGAACCAGGGCAATGCAAAGCTTTCCTGATTGACTGCTCTATACATTTTGAACATTCCCCCCATGCTTTTACCACAGACAGGTCCAAGATAGCCTTTATGGTCTCCCATCTGGCTGGCAGAGCTAGAGCTTGGGCCATGGCAGAGTGGGCTCGAGAGTCCCCACTTTGCAGTTCCCTCGAGGACTTTAAGGCAGCACTTATGAGAACTTTCGACCCTGTGTCCACAGATAGGGAAAAGGCTAGGGAGCTGAGCGGGCTGACACAGGGCAGTCGCTCGGTTTGTGATTATGCCATCCACTTCCGCACCCTGGCGGCGGAGAGTGGGTGGAACCCCACAGCTTTATATGACGTGTTCCTGAAGGGTCTGACGGCTTCCATACAGGAACTGCTGGTTCCCTTGGACCTACCTCCGGACCTGGACTCCCTCATCGCCCTCGCCATCCGGACTGACAACCGAACGGGGAAGCAGGCCATCATCAGGGAGAACACCCCGCACACCTGCACCTGACTGGCTGGAGTCCCGTCGCACTCCCTCTGAGCAACGTCCTCCTTTCCCCACGGCTGGGGAGGAGGAGCCCATGCAGCTCGGCAGGGCACGGCTGACGCCAGAGGAGCGACGACGAAGGCAGCAGGAGGGCCGGTGCTTTTACTGCAGGGAGTCAGACCACCTCGTCGCTACCTGTCCTACTAAAAGGCCCAAGGTGGTGAGTCAACTCACGGATTCTAACCATGTTCCGCGTACACTCACGCCCATCAAGGTAAAGCATCATGACATCACAATTTCACTTGGGGTACTTATTGATTCAGGGGCTGATGACAGTCTCATGGACTGGGATCTTGCCCAAAAGCTCAAGTTGAAAACTGAACAATTATCCAAGCCATTAAAGGCCAGCGCCCTGGACGGGACCTTAATATTCAATGTGACTCACAAGACTGAACTGATCAAAGTTATTGTAGATGATCACCATGAACTCATGCATTTTCATTTGTTTCGTTCCCACCAGCACTCACTCATTCTAGGCTTCCCGTGATTAAAAGAACATAACCCCCACATAAACTGGAGAACAGGGGAAATCTTGGGATGGGGGAAGGACTGTGCGAACCACTGTGGGTTCAACTCGTTTCAGGGAGAAAATATGACAACTATTAACCATGTCTCTCTCAATGTTACCACAGACCCTGAGACCTCTGACCTGAGATCCGTACCCTCCTGCTACCACCATCTCCGGGAGGTTTTTAGTAAGACCAAGGCCATGTCACTCCCTTCTCACAGACCGTACGACTGCGCCATAGACTTGATCCCTGGTTCCACCATCCCCAAGGGTCGTTTGTACTCCATCTCTGGTCCGGAGAAAGCGGCCATGACAGAGTACATAGAGACCTCACTGAAGGCGGGGCTTATTCGCCCCTCCTCATCAGCTGCCGGGGCCGGGTTTTTCTTTGTGGCTAAGAAGGACGGGTCTCTAAGGCCCTGTATCGATTACAGCCCTCTTAACGATATTACCATTAAAAACCGATATCCATTACCTCTCATGTCATCTGTCTTTGATCAGCTCCAGCAGGCCAAGATTTTCACCAAACTAGATCTCCGAAACGCTTACCACCTAGTCAGGATCAGGGAGGGGGATGAGTGGAAGACAGGATTCAACACACCTAGTGGTCACTATGAATATTTGGTCATGCCATTCGGACTCACCAACGTTCCCGCTGTCTTTCAGGCCATGGTCAATGACATCCTGAGAGACTTCCTAGACCATTTTGTGTACGTCTACTTAGATGACATTCTCATATACTCGCCTGACCTAGAAACCCACAAGAAACACGTAGCCACTGTCCTAGAACGACTACTAGAACACAAACTCTATGTTAAAGCAGAAAAGAGCGAGTTTCATGCCAACACCATCTCCTTCCTGGGCTTCATAGTAGCCCCTGGGAAGGTGCAGATGGATCCGGCTAAAGTCAGCGCTGTGGCCAATTGGCCCACGCCTGATAGCCGCAAGAAGGTTCAGCAGTTCCTCGGATTTGCTAACTTTTACAGGCGGTTTATCAGAGGCTTCAGCGCAATAGCAGCCCCACTTCATGCTCTAACCTCCTCGAAGGTGCAGTTTTCCTGGTCCCCAGAAGCAGAGGCCGCCTTCCAAGATCTCAAGACCCGCTTCACCACGGCGCCGATCCTCACTATGCCAGACCACCAACGGCAGTTCGTGGTTGAAGTGGATGCCTCCAACGAAGGGATCGGGGCGGTCCTCTCTCAGCGGTCGGAGCAGGATGGGAAGATGCATCCCTGTGCCTTCCTGTCGCGGCGGCTGTCCCGGGCAGAGCGGAACTATGATGTCGGTAATCGAGAGCTGCTAGCGGTCAAGGTGGCCCTGGAGGAATGGAGGCACTGGTTGGAGGGGGCTGAACACCCATTTATCGTCTGGACTGATCACAAGAACCTAGAGTATATACGTAAAGCCAAGAGACTAAATTCTCGTCAGGCCAGGTGGGCGCTGTTCTTTAATCGTTTTGCCTTTACTCTTTCTTACAGGCCGGGGTCCCGGAACGTCAAGCCAGACGCCCTGTCCGACTCTCGACCTGAGCCTGTTGCCAGGGGCAGGCCCTCCCTTCCACTGACCTGTGTGGTAGGAGGCGGTTACTTGGCAGATAAGTAGTTAAGCAAGCGAATGGTGAGGCTCCACTCCACCTAGTGGGTGCCCGAAGTCGATTGTTTGTCCCTGTTGATCTGCGCCCACAGGTGATTCACTGGGCCCACATCGCTGCTCTCCTGTCATCCGAGGTTAAAGCAGACTATGTTCGCCATCTCCCGGAGGTTCTAGTGGCCATCCATGGAACACGCCCAGGTCGGGAGTGCGTCGAGGCATGTTCGGTCTCGCCGAGATAAGGCGTCTCCAAGTCCCGCGTGGGACTACCAGCCGCTTCCCATCCCCACACACCTCAGACCGTGGGCCGACATATCCATGGACTTTGTCTGGGGCTCCCGGTCTCCCAAAATTTCTTTCCACCGTCCTCACTGTGGTGGACAGGTTTTCTAAGATGGTCAGATTCATAGCTTTGCCTAAACTGCGCTGGCAAAGGAAGCAGCTGAAATTATGATTAACCATGTCTTCAAAGTTCACGGTTTCCCAAGGACATCGTCTCCGACGGGGGCCCCAGTTAGGTGTCGTGCTTCTGGAGGAATTCTGTCGGCTCATCAGACTAGGCCAGCCTGACTTCAGGAATTTACCACCCAGAGCCAGCCAGACCCGAGCACTCAATCCAACAGCTGGGCTTGACCTTGATTGTCTGGTGTCCCAGAACCCCTCAACATGGAGCAGCTGGTCTGGGTTGAGGTAACACCAACTCTTTGCCCACCTCAGCCACAGGTTTCTCACCCTTCAAGTGTGTTCACGGGACTCACGAGCCCCTGTTTTCGCTGACCAGGAACCAGTGTCAGTGCCCTCACTTCCCACTCCATGATCCGCCCGGTGCCCGGCGCATCTGGTGATTAAGCCGCCAGAGCAGGTTCTCATCCGCCGGGGAGATCGGGTCAAAGCGACGAGGGCGACCCACCCCCACCTACCGGCCAGGTCAGGGGAGTGTGGCTCTCATTAAGAACCTCCACCTCAGGTCCCTTCCAGGAAGCTGGCACCCGGCAGCCGTGGTCCGTTCCATCCGCAAAATCGTAGTCCTGCAGCTGTTAGCCATGCTGCCCGATCCTCCGCGTCCACCCACTTTTCATGTAAGTCCAGGTGAAGCCAGTCAAGGTGAGCCCCATGGTCCCGACCCCACTTCCCCCTCCTCCTCCAGAATTGGTTGACGAGCCCGTCTACAAAGTCAAGCTGCTGGCGTGCATGGCGGGGCGGGCAAACAGCCGCGGTGGACTGGGAGGGTTATGGACTTCGGAGAGACAGTGGGTTCCCTCACGCGATTCATCTTGGACCACAGTCTCATTGAGGAACTTCGACCATGACCATCCTGGACAGTCGGACCGTCTGGTAGCCGGTCTAGAAGAGATTTCTGTCACCTGCGGTGAGGTTTGTCTTGTCTGGGGATTTTGATCTTGTCATTTCCCTGTTTTTATTTTGAGAAGGTTACTCTCCCTCTCGTTCAGAACACTTGCCCTTCCTCGCTTCTGTCCTGTGTGTCCTGATTACTCATTAATGCTCCACCTGTTTCCCGTACCTCTCGTGTTTAAATAGTCTGTCCATCTCCTTTGTCTTGTGCCAGGTAATAACATCCGTTCTCCGACTTACCTCAGCCTTGAATCCAGCCACAGTGTTGCCTCAGTAGCCATTGTTCTCTGTGAGCGTTTTTGTTTGTAAATTTTGATATCTCAGTTTCTTGCCCTTGTATGAAGTACTTTCTTAGTTGTTTTGATTTTCCTCCTTTTGGAGCGATTTTGTTTTACTAGATTTATGTTCATAGCTTTTCTTAGGTCCTCCGTTTTTTAGGAGAGTTTATTTAGAGCTTTTTCTGGTTTTCCTGCCTCCTATTGGAGCGTTTTATTAAATCCTTTCATAGCCTTTTTGTTTGCCTCCTTTGGTGACTTTTTGTTTTTGTTGCTTATCCGCCCTAAAGAAAGTTTTGTAGCCTCTGTTTCTTTGTCACTCTAGTGAGAACTTTTGTTGTTAATAAAAGTCTGTTTATTTACGTCATCTCTGCGTCTGAGTCATGCCTTTAGTCTCGGCCTGACACTGCAAAGAAAACTGTGGAAATTATTAATTTAATCCAACACTGACACATTCACTGTAGAAAATAATGACAGAAAATTCAGAAGGAACTAAGGCAAGAGAAGTGAAGGTGTTTACTTTTACAGTAGATTCTGTGTACCAATGTGGATAGTTTATGGATATGTATATATGTATAAAAGGTGAAAATATATAAAATGTCTGAATTGCTGTTTTCGTGTCTATTTAATACAGTTAATGAACTTAAAAAATAAAACATGAAATGTCAGTTTGATTATTTGGCTGATATTATATTACCATTACAACTTTATGAACAGGAGTATGTAATACTAATATAATAATATTTATCACTCACTCAGTAAATGTAAACATATAGTGTATTCAGAAAGTATTCAGACCCCTTCACTTTTTTCACATTTTGTATTGTTGCAGCCTTATGCTAAAATAAAAAAAAAATCCCAATCCACACTCAGTGCCCCATAATAATAATGCAAAACAGAATTTTAGAAAATGTTTCAAATTTATGGTTTTTACAGTTACAGTTTTTAATGGTAAAAACTGAAATATCACATCTTAGTATTATTACTTATAAGTTTTCAGACCTCTTGCTATGACACTTGAAATTTAGTTCAGGTTCTTCCCATTTGTCCTCATCATCTTTGAGATGTTTCTACGCCTTGACTGGAGCCCACCTGTGGTAAATTCAGTTGATCGGACATGATTCGGAAAGGCACACACCTGTCTATATAAGATCTGACAGTTGACAAAGTATATCAATGCAAAAACCAAACAGGATTGTTTTAAGGCACAGATATGGAGAAGGCTGCTAAATGTTTCCGCTGCATAGAGGGCTATAAAGAGCACAGTAGTAGTGGTCACTCTGGCTGAGCCCAAGAGATCCTGTGTGAAAACTTTTATAAAGTACTGAATATGGTGAACTATTATGCCTAGAACTGTATTAATAACAGCAATGTCTTAAAGCTGTGGTTATCTTTAACTATGCCCTTTTGGCAAAGTTTACCTGTGTTGATGTACCAATTTCAGAGCTTTTCAAAGATGCCACCTGCCACATGATGGGAAAAACAAGCTGAAAACGAATACAAACATGAAGAAGAGGAAGTTAACTCATCCAGTGGCAGGCTTTACCAGAAAGCAGCCTGAGGCAGAAAGTGAGAAACTTAGGGATAAAGTTTTGGTTGAAGTACACTTGCTCTCCACAATGCTGGGTTACATTCTGTGGTCAAATAGTCTTGGGCCCATTCTGTAAGCAACACAATCATGTTCATGATATTTTTTATGTGTTTTGGTGAGCCACTAGCAGAGAAATATGCAGTTAAAGAACCAGTACTCTCAAATAGTTAATCCAAATCTATTTCATCTAACTTTAGAAGGTGAATATATCAAATTGCAGAGTTACAAGAAAGCAGAAAAAAATATATATACCATTAATATTACTATCTTATAACTGGGTGAAAATGAAATAAATAAAACTAACTGTTAATGATTTCTTTATATTCATGTATTGCAATTGTGTAATTATTAATAAGGCACACTCTCACACATGCAAACTTAAGTGATAGTATCACCACCAAAATTCAAAACACAAGACTGGACTGTGCTGATTTCACATGTTAAACCATGAATGTCATCCAAGACAAAGGCCTCCTGCCTTGTCTTTTGATATCTCTTGACAGCATCTGGAAAGGGGAAGTGAATACAGAGAGGACAAGACTACACTGGTCTCTCATAGAAGCTTTGACCTAGAGTACACTATAACAAATTTCCCCGTTAAATAACAGTAAAATACTGGCAGCTACATTTGCCAACAGGCTACTGTTATTTTACAGTATGCCTACTGTAATCTACAACAGTTAATTACTGTAAAAATGTTCCCGTAAAATAACAGTAAAATACCGGCAGTTAGATTTGCCAGCAGGCTACTATAAATTTAACAGTATCCTGCTGTTGCTAAAATTTACAGTTTGCTACTGTTTTTGTAAAAACTGTTCTCAAACCGTTTTTTCCTTTCACAGTAAAATACTGATGAAAGGATTAGCAGTTAATTACCGTTATTTTTTCCTTTCACAGTAAAATACTGATGAAAGGATTAGCAGTTACTTACTGTTATTTGCACTCAACAAGATGCAATGTATATTTACAGATTTTTATGTGTTTATATGTAATACATAATACTCTATACATTAATTAACTGCTAGCAAAAGAGACTACAGAGATATTTTTTCTAAACCTTGTGATTTGATAAAATACACCTTTGTAGTCCTACTATAAAACACCATGTTTTAATACATTGAGTAAACTTAAACTAAACTTTTAAGACAAATAACACAGCTTCAAAGTACCTTTTTGGACCATTACACTATTTATTAAGCTTGTGAAATAAAAAAAAACATTCAAGTGTCTTAGAGTGTAGTTAAGAGACTAACAGAGTGTGTGAGTGTGTGTTCACTGACATATAAAGTCCCAATCAAAGTCCATTCATTTCTTTAGTAGACTGAGACATGAAGGTTGACTGATGTCATCTTTTTCTGGGTGACTTTGCCACGTCCAATCTTGGAGCCTCTCTCTGGATTTATCCCATTGAACCACCTGAAAAACAAGAGGTGGTGTGTCCCGCCATAGGGAATGAATGGGGTAGTCGGGGAATGAAAATTTTCAAAGTCCAACACCCCATGGGTGTCCCAGGGGTAGTGTTTAGGAGCGCGTTTCAGGTCATTTGAATTTGAATTTTTGGAGGGTTGACTTCCAAATTCCAATCTATAGTATGAAATCTGGAATTCCAAATTTTGATTTTTTGTAATAAGTCCAAGTGACCAGTAGATGGCCGCTTAGGGTTAGGGGTTAGGGAACAGTCCTCCAAAAGTGGTATCAATCGGTTCCAAATGGAGAAACATGCTCCTAAACATTTTCTGGGGGAAACATTTTGGCCGCCACACTTAGGCAAATTAGACACTGGATCAGCCCATTCCTTTCTATTGGAGGGACACTTTGGCCTATATCTCGGGAACTGAAAGTGTTATGGACTTGGGAGTGGGTGGCAGGTGCCCTAATACAGCATTTTATTCTGATACATATACACTACAAAAACATCATTGCTCCTTGCATTAGGACCCCTCAGAGATGTGCCTCTGCTTACAACAAAATTCAAACAAACTTCTGTTCCTTTGTTTTTAAACAGAATAGCAAGCCCTTGGCCAGGACCATTGCTGGCCTTCTGGCCAGGAGAAGACCAATGTAGGGGGTCCGGGCCCCAGCATGGAGGTCTTCAGACTCCCTGTGAGGGAGAGGTGAAGGTGGGGGCTACTGAAGAGACTGCTTGATGCTATGGATGAGGCTGCTGAAGCCAAACAGGACATTGCTGTCAGCTCACATGGTCACACAATTATTATTCTCTTTGTCTTTAAAACGAATGGATGCTGATGGCATGGGTGAGGGGGAAAAGGAGGGGTGGAAATGAGGACAGTGGAAAGAGAATTTAAAAAATTAAAACTGGCCTTAAAAACATAGTTTGGATTGTGTTTTTTACTGTTACAGTAATCACGATTATAACTGTGGCTGCTGTCATTCAACATTGTTTAAATATTCAAGTGCAATAATAATACTCTGCATAAATGATAAAGAAAACATCTTGTTTACATGACCTATGCAAAGCACTGGTAGTCATATCTTGCTGATGTCTTCAGAGCAGTCATTTGTGAGAGGAAGTTGAAATGTGTTTTCATGCCAGGGCCACTAGATGGCAGCAAGAGACTGCACATTAAGCCAGGATCAGTCACTTTGACACTTGATGATCCCCACTTTGTCTTTTCCTGGAGGCTTTTCTGCCTGCCAAACACATTAATGTGGCTTGGATGTGATGGCGGCCTATGTGCTATGCCACACGCTTGCACCTTGAGATGTATTTACAGCTACTTTGCCTTTATTCACAGAGCTCACTGTTTGTGTGAGGTAGAAACGGTTCTTCATGGTTCTTGATTTTTATTCTTCAGGACCAACGGGCTTGCGCCGAGGTCAGTTGGCATCACTTTCTGCTACTTTTTATGTCCAACAGAAAGCAGATCCTCCTTATTAATGGCCACAGCAACCTAGATGTTACTGTGTACACGCTGTCACAGACTCACCACACCAGCTGAGAGAGAGGAGAGACGTGTCCAGTGAGGTCAAAGCTGAACAGGAATATCATTTCAAGACATTTTTTCTAAGTACTAAGGGTGCAGAAGAGTATAAAATAACTTGCCCTTTAAAGGAATTTCTATACTAGTTTGTTTACTGTTTTGAGAGTATGTAGAATTTAAACTATAATTTGTATGAGTATATTTAAAAAAATGCAAAGTGTGCAGGGTGGCTGAACAAAATTTATTTTTGGATTTATTTATTTTTTAAGATTATTTTTTGGGGCTATTTTTGCCTTTATTTATACAGGACAGAGGAGAGAGACAGGAAACAGGGAGAGAGAGTGATAATAATAATAATAATACATTTTATTTATAAGCACCTTTCTGAACACTCAAGGACAATAGACAATAATCAATAAAACTGTACAATAGACAATAATCAATAAAACTGTACAGTATACAATAATCAACAAAACAACAATGGATAAAATCAACATAGAAAAGAAATGTAGGGGAATGACATGCAGTAAAGGTCCGTCCGGACCGGGAGTTGATCCGCGGACCAGCTGCTCAGGGCACTGAGGCGCATGTAGTACTAGCCCCAACCATCCGGCGATGGGGGCGCTCTTTATTTTTGGATCTTTAATTGTACTTCCTGTTTACACAGTAAGAAGTCATTTGATGGATGGTGTTTGGACTGCATGGTGCGTTCTCTTCAGAAGTTTCTCAGTAATCATACCTGAAAAATATCAACCAACCACGGGGATAACCGGTGACACCGCGGCGCATGTGTATTTCAAATTACCGTAACTCCTCGCTACTTCGTGCAATTTTAATCATTCAAAGTGCCTCTGAAAGCTGTGAAACGGGGCTTTCTGATGCTATTACATGCATTACGGTAATGACTGAGTGCCGTGTGGGGAGAGGGAGGAAATGAGCAGCAGCTGCGGGCGGCGTTTGTGTGACAGAGCGGGAGGATTCAGTCAAACTTTTGGTGCGGTTTCTTGGAGTTTAGCAAAGTTTTAGAGGTATATTCTGTGTAAATAAATCAAAATCTTGTAAATAATAGTTTTAGTATTTTTTTCTGAAGTGATTTTATCGTGTTTCTGCAATTTTTGTGTGTTTTTGATCGAGTTCTTCACTGTGTTTTTGCGTTGGGAAGGAAAAAGTGCACTCTGTGCCACAAAAGCACACCTTGGATGTATGTCATGTGGGTCTCTGTCTTCAGGTGGACAGGAATTGTTTCAGAAACTACCACTGCTAAAATAAAATTTGTTTTGTATTGTATTGTATTGTAAAATAGTTTGAATTAGATTTTTGCAATCTCAGAAATGTTCAATCTGCACTTTTCAAGAATTTATAAAAAGAAAGTTGAAGAAAATTAAATTCCGTTTCTGTTCTTTTCTTCTTATAACACACAGTTTTAGGTATTTAATTACATAAGAATGGTAAATACTTGACAGATTTTGAAAGTTCTACTTCTCCTGGAAAAAGGGTGTAAATTATTTACACATAGGGCATTTTTTGACACAATTATTGACAAAAATAGACAAAAAAGACCAGGCGTTTTAATAAATATATCTATTATTATGGTGCTAAAAGGGTTAAATTGACAACCAAACAGGCTTATGATGAGTAGTCCTTATGTCTGTAAAGTTTTGTTGACTTCAATCACAAAAGTTTTTCCTTTTTTCTGAAACTCGTGGGGTGTTTTTTTTTTTTTTTTTTTTTTACCATTTAGGTTCTTAAATGTAGAAGTTGGGTGTTTTAACCTTTATATACTCATTGGCCACTTCATTAGGTACACCTTGCTAGTACTGGGTTGGACCCCCGTTTGCCCTCCATTTTGGTCCATATTGACACGATAGCATCATGCAGTTGCTGCAAATTTGTCACCTGCACATCCATTTCTAGAACATGCGCTTCAACTGGTAGCAGCAAAGTGTGGTAGCTCTAAATTTTTTACTCAATCTTTATTTTATTTTTGCTGCATTTTTATTGTACTTTTGTCAACTACTGATGGATACTTCTTTGGGGAGAAGAGTTTATTCAAGAGAAGTGCTTTTTTTTTTCTTCATAAAAACGAAGCAAGTCTGGAGGATACCACCCTATTCCAGCTGAGATGAAGAGGTGTTTTCATGGTTGCCATGCTGGTGCAAAGGTGAAGGCTTGGAAATGGACATATCAGTCATCATGAGAAATGTCAACTCTTTGCCCAACAAAAGTGATGAACTGGAGATATTGGTGAAGACTCAGAAAGTATACCGTGAGTGCAGTCTCCTGTGATTTACTGAAACATGGTTGAATCAAAACATCTCAGACTCCAGCATGGATCTACCTGGTTTCACTCTCATACGGTCAGACAGAGATGCTCAAGCTAGTGGCAGAAAAAAGGTGGGGGTCTGGCTTTATTTGTGAACCAGAGATGGTGTGATCCTGCACATATTACTGTCAAGGAGAAAATGTGTTGTCCAGATATTGGATTATTGGCAGTTGGTATGAGACCATACTATGCACCAAGAGAATTCAGTCAGGAGAATATCAGGAGACTTCAATCGTGTTTCCCTCTCCTCCCGCCTGACTGGATTTACACAGTTGCTGTATGCCAGTGTCAAAGTGTGCAGTGTGCGGAGGCAGCCTGCAACTAAACTCACACCTAAATGGACACCTGAGGCTTCTGAGGCTTGAGGACTGCTTTGAATGCACAGATTGGAATATGCTGCTGGAAACAGATGAGAACAGTATGGACATTGACAGACAGGTTGATTGTTTTACTGAGTACTAAACTTCTGTAGAGATGCTGTCATTTCTACAAAGACTGTACACTGTTTCCCAAATAACAAACCCTGGATCACAAGTGACATAAAGGCAATCCTCAACCAAAAAAAGGCAGATGGTGACAAAGAACGGCTCAAACAGGTGCAACACGAGTTGAAGAAGAGATTGAAGATGGCAAAGGTGGAAGTAAGAGAGGAATTTACAACACAACAACATCCGTGAGGTGTGGAGAGGAATCAATACCATCTCTTGCTACAACAAAAAGACAGCCACAATAGTGGGTGATGTGGAAAGAGCTGCTGAACTCAACCAGTTCTTCAACAGGTTTGATACTGTGGCCCCACCCACTTCCACCACAGCTCCCCCATTCTCCTACACATGTGTACATCTCCTCCCTTCTCACACCTGTGCCTCCACCTTTGTCTGTCTCAGAGAGTATTAATTGATTAATTAATTAATCAATTAATTCTTATCCTAGCTTATCTTATGATGCAAATCTCCCATTCAACCACATCCCAAAGGTACTCTATTGGAATGAGATCTGGGGACTGTGGAGGTAAAAGGAGTGGCACCCGGTGTGGTCTTCTGCTGCTGTCTCCCATCTGCTTCAAGGTTTGTGTGTTCAGAAGTGGTATTCTGCATACCTTGGTTGTAATGAGTGGTTATTTGAGTTACTGCTACCGTTACTATCATCTCGAACCAGTCTGCTCATCTCCTCTGACCTCTGACATCAAAATGGCATTTTTGTCCACACAACTACCGCTCACTGGATATTTTCTCTTTTTTGGACCATTCCCTGTGAATCCTAGAGATGGTTTTGCATGAAAATCCCAGTACATCAGCAGACTCTGAAATACTCAGATCAGCCCGTCTGGCACTAACAACCATGCCAGTTTCAAAGTCTCTTAAATCCCCTTTCTTCAGCAAGTCATCTTCACCACGTCTAGATGCCTAAATGCATTGAGTTGCTGCCATGTGATTGACTGATTAGCTATTTGTGTTAACAAGCAATTGAACAGGTGTACTTAATAAAGTGGCCGGTGAGTGTATACTGAGAAGTTGGTCTATATTTCTTTCATTTCTTTAGGCAAGAGAAATGCCTCAAAGGGTGGAACAGCTCCTCATCAGGGTGCCACAGACACCAGCCTTTCCTGTTGCAGTAAGAAAGACAAATTTGGCTATGTTGTTGGTCAAGTTGATTAAAGATTTAGATTAATCAAATTTGCTTTGATTTTTAATACTCTTTTCTTCTCAAGCCTCCTTATGATGAAGCTCCTCCTCCTTACCCGCCATCCCAACCTCAAGGTGAAGGCAGCGCAAACAAGGGGGTTATTGCCTTAAGAACCGGGGTAAGTGCAGTAAATATATCGACAAAAAACAAAAACAACTGCACTGACAGAATTCTTCTTTCTATCTTTTTCAGTGCTGCTGTGACTGGTGGTCCTGCACTGACTGGCTGATCGTGGCAGGGGTTATTCTTTACTCAGTTTTAATGTAAACTGGGTAATTTTGTTCAAAATTAAAAACTGTTAAGAAAGTTCACCCTGTCTGCTGTTGTTCATAAGTGTTGTTGGGTTTAATAAATGTATAGAATCAGAATCAGAATCAGAATCAGACTTTATCGCCAAGTAAGTTTGCACATACAAGGAATTTGTCTTGGTATATTGGTGCTAAAGAACAGTGATAGTAAAAAAAAAAAAAAAGAGCAAAAAGCAAAAACTATATTTACAAGGAACATAAATATACATAATTAAAATGTAAAATGTAGAGTGCAAATGTTTGAAGGTGGTAGTGATTGTCCGGAGAGATATATATACATGTATTAATTTTCCTCTTACCAATAGAGGTAAGACGCATTGTGTCCGTGTTAGTCTTATTATGTGTTAGTCTTATGTTAGTTTTATTAGGATTCTATACAGTTATTCTGGGATCATAGGGAGTTGCTGAATCATACAGAGATGCTGAGTGTTATTGCATGTCCATACTGAGGTGTTAGACCATAAAACTTTATAAAAATGGGATACAGAGATGTTGGCTGTTATTATATGGCCATACAGAGATGGTGGGTCATATGGGATGTTAGGTGTTAATACATGTCCATACAGAAATGTTGGACCATAACACTTTTTAAAATGGTCTATGGTGATAATCATCACAGAGGTGTACACCGTACAAGTATATTCTAGGATGGGAATTGAGAGATTTTTATCTATCAAAAAATTGAGTGTAATGTTTGAAACTGTTCTTTTTTATGTTGACACGGATAGGTAAGAACCATCATTAAGTGAATTAGATTATTTATTTATTTTGTATGATCACGTACCTGAGATTGGTTCATGGTTCACTTGCCATAAAAAGCAAATCCTTCTTTTGTCAATGGAGCTGCTGGTGAGCTTACCAGTTTTCTTTAATTTGGACTTTGGGCGACTCACCACATTCCTCCTGGTCTTGCCTGAAACGTTTGTTTTTTTTATTTTTTATTTTCATATAAGGATTGCTGGAACTTTGTAACGTGCAAACGGCCATGACAGAGACTTGTGAGACACTGGACTTTATGTTTGTGGGGACTTTGGGTTTTTGAGTGTTTTGTTTGTTGTTTGAATGGGTGGCCATGTTTTGATTATTGATCATCAGCAGCATAATTTATGTTGAGGTTTTTCACAATATAATTTTAATTAATCTCGATCATTGTCTATTTTCGTTATTTTAAATTAGGATAGAATTTTTTAAATCACATTTCTTTGATTAAGGTGCGATCCACCTGTGCCTAAATTGTGCAGGTGGCAATTTACCTGTGATTGATTATTATATAAGGTAATATATATATTATAATATAATGCATGCCCATCTCTGTATGGACATGCAATAACACCCATCATCTCTGTGCACCCTTTTAAAAAGTGTTATGGTCCAACATCTCCATATGACCCAACATCTCTTTATGGACATACAATAACAGCCATGAGCTCCATACCCTCTTTTATAAGTTGTTATGATCTAGTATGTCTGTATTGACATGCAATAACACCCATCATCTCTGTGTCTGTGTATCATTTTACAGTTTTAGTTTTTTTTTTGAAACACAAAACTCTTTTCTCAAACTACATTCACCAAACCTCTGATTCTTTCTACAAAATCAAGCCATCACCTCAAAATAGTTTTACCTGTGCTCAAAACTGAACTTTGTCTTTACATTTTGCACTAAGCGGTCAAATTAGAAACACTACTGAGCAGTCATTACACACTACACCAAGAAATGGAAAACACAGTGTTCAGGGCATGTAACTCATGGAGAAATGTTTATTGATCACATTACAGTATAGCACATGCATTTTGCATCTCCAAAAGTAAAGAAAAAAAAAGATTTCACAACTCAGTGGAGTCAGAATTTACTCTGCATTCAAACATAAACTATAGTAATAGGTATTGTGAAAAAATAATTTTCCATCCTGAAATGTATAAATACAAATATAAGTCTACAGTGCACTGTAAAGGGTAGAAAAACTAAAAGACTGTACATAGTTGATCACACAGTCATTGAGCTTCATCTCGTCTTTGGGCTACGTCAGGCCACAGCACTTCATCAACATCAACATATTGGGTCTTTTTTCACAATTTTTCACAATTGCATTTTTTGTATCCTCCTGTCCTTTTCTCAGAATTGTAAACACAAAACTCTTTTCTCAAACTACATTCACAAAACCTCTGGTTCTTTTTGCAAAATCAAACCATCGCCTCAAAATAGTTTTACCTGTGCTCAAAACTGAAATTTGTTTTCAGACCTTGCACTAAGTGGTCAAACTAGAAACACTACTGAGCAGCCATTACACACTACACCAAGAAATGGAAAACACAGTTTTCAGGGCATGTAGAAGAAGAAGAAAAAAGGTTTCACAACTCAGTGGATTCAGCATTTACTCTGCATTCATCAAACATAAATTATAGTAATAGGTACTGTGGAAAAAAAATAATTTCCATCCTGAAGTCAATAAATACAAATGAAGTCAACAGCCTACAATGCACTGTAAAGGGTAGAAAAATCAAAAGACTGTACATAATTGATCATATTGATCTGATTCTGAAATACTATATACATATATAGATATATATATATATATATATACACAGTATACAGTAGTATTGTAAACTTTCAATGACGAGACATTACAGTAAAGTATACTGTACCTGTTCTCTTGTCTATATCTCCAGATTATGGTGGACACAGAGAATCTACTGATTTTTGGTTGCACTCTTTGACCTCCCTCATTGTCATTCCATGCACAAGGACATGGTCTATGACAGTAGCCCGGATTTCATCAGAAATCACCACTCTTCGTCTTCCTCCTCCTCCTTTTTCTCCTTCTTGTCCCCTGTTAAGGAAGAAATGAATGATGATTATTCAACACGCTTTTTGTCTCATGATTTAATAGAGGTTGAATCAAATGATAGAGCACGACAATAGAACAAAAGTAACAATCAGTCAATCAGTCTCAGCACTGAGAGGACAGAACTCTTGCACCAAGTGCATCAATAAGGTCTGACCATGAGATACACATTCTATTTCACTTTTAAAAGGTAAGATAGCTCAGAATAGCTACATGGAAAAACAGAATGTACTCCTTGTAGGGAGACTCTGGGCTTGTGAAAACCTTTAAATACTGTTAACGTTTCAACAAGAAAATGAAAAGAAACCCAAAAAAGAGACAGTCTTTAAAATTTTGCTGCAGGGGAGCGTCAAACTATGGTACAGACTCCCAGTCAAATCGTATCATCTGTCCTCTACTAAAGACAAACTAACAGGCGGGGAGAGACGCTTCTAACGCATCCTATACTCTGACGTCTTCAACATCTCACACAGCTGACCCTTGAAGTCGATGTTGTTATGGGAATCTTCTGTTGAACAAAGCACAGAGTCAACGGTTGTCTTTCTGTAGGTTTAATTCCTACGTTTGAATTATGGACCCACTGCACTCCTCAAGCATGAGATGCACAATGAGTACTGAGTACAACAGATTACAGGTTAAATGCAAAAGAAACAAGGTTATGTCTGGAGACGAAAAAGGAAAACATCTTCTGGAGACTACACGACAATGTAGCCCTGAGATAAAAGTGTCAGAGATAACACAGCTATGCAGCCCTGTATCAGCCCCTGTCCTTGATGGGGCGAGGTGCCCTGTCAGCTTACTGACATGTGGAAAAGTACTAAGCATATCATATTTCATAAGGCACAATTGTACAAGTACAACACAAATGGTCAAGATTATTAATAAATCACAATTATCATGAATCATACGAGAATTTCCAATACAATGTCTATGGTGAAGTCCAGGTTCTCTGCAAACCAACACAGCAGCGAGTCAGACAAGACACCAACAGAAAACCCTCAAAGTACTGCAGGGAGGAAACAGGCTCCACAACTGCTCTGCTTACATTGTTCTTCATGCTGATGGTGCCAAAGATCTCCTCTCCAGTCTTGACAGTCAGGTAATCATCCAGGTAGAAGACGGTCTGCTTCCAGTGGGTGTAGGGAGACTCTGGGCTTGTGTGCAGTCAGACCTAACGGGAAGAGATAAAAGTAACAAGGGCACACTAATCATGATCACATCGACAGTTAAGATGGACTAACCGTCAACATGAGTAACATTTGTGTCATAAACACATCTAACTGGCATCTCAGTCCCTGCAGGGCCTGTTGAATATGAGATAGAGGGGGCCTGTGCATATGAGATAGAAAACAATTACTCAACTCTAACATTGTGGTGTTACCTTAATAATGAGAATGATACATCCCCCTCCTCTTCCTACTCTTACACACATGTCCTCTGTGTCTCTGATTGTGTCTCTCCATTGTTGATATGAGCTTGCAGGACCAGCCTGCTTGCACTCTGGAATGGTTTATATTGGTTGTCACATCATGAGAAACAAGTGTGACCAATTTTGAGTTGTGTTTAACCGATGACACAGCTGTTTTATTTGTTTTCATGTTTTGCCACTTGTTGTTACCATTATGCATCACAAGTACATCACAGTGACAACTATGTTTTATTGCATGAGAATGTGTTTAGAGTTTTGCAAAAGGAATAACTGACATCTGCAAATAGTGTTTTACTAGGTGAAGATTGTTTATGGTTTTGTCAGAAGGATGGTTTATTTCAGTGAATGAATTTAGACAACTGAAAAATTGATTCACACAACAGGAATTAGTGTTTTAGCAATTCAGAAAAACTGTAACATTGCTATAGTGAAAAAGTGGGCATAGTGGGATGCAGCTGCTCCATAATTCTGATGAATTTACAGTAGCACTAATCTTTTATGAGTATTTTTTGGGCTTTTACACTTTTAATGGACAGGACAGTTGAAGGGTGACAGAAAACAGAGAGAGGGGGAATGACATGCAGGAAAGGGCTACCGGCTGCATTCAAACCGGGGCCGGACTGTAGCCTCTGCATATGGTGCACCTGCTCTAGCAAATGAGCTAAACGACGCCCCAGCAGCACTAATCTTTTAAGCTCCTTGCACATGATTATGCAAAATTGGACTGTTTTGAGTGTGTATCTTTTTGGCTCCTTTGTTACGAGCCAAAGAGCTGAAAAGTGGCACACACACAATCCGTAATGTCGTAATGACCCCTGATAGTGTGGTCAAATCGTCAGAGTTATGTGACCTACACAAAAGGACATTCACCTTGACAAAATGAAAAAATCAAGGCCTGGTTAGACTCATGCAAAGTTTGACTGTTTTGATTGTGTATATTTTTGTCTCCTGTGTGGGCATTTTTAAAGTTATTTTCCAAAAATGAAATAAAAGGCATTAATTATCAATTACTTATTTGGTGCTTAGGAGGAATGCATTATATTCCTTGTATTGCTGTATCACTCATTATAAAGTCTCCAACTGAAAGGGGTTACAATTTATTGAATGCTGCTTAAATTACAGTTAGTTAAGTATTTACAGGAAGCCAAGAAGCAGCATATTGACCTTATACTGAGATGCTGAATTTAAACTGAGATGTGGGGTCTAATAGACTGTCATCATCCCCCTCCCAAACATCTCCATAGACCCCTATTATGACCCCTCCCTTTCTGCCTGCAGGGGATTCTTTGGCCTCTTCCTGCAGACTGGGAGGATCATTCTGCTTAACCAGGGCTATATCTAGCAGCCAAGAGACCGATGAACAAACTGCTCTCCATCATGGACAACCCATCCCACCCTCTTCATGATATAATACTGACACCTGTACACAATTTCTACACATTACACTGCCATATATTTGCACATTCCTTTAAGTACTTTCCTATATATACTTCAAAGATTTGTCTAGTATTTATACCCTTACAGATATTTTTATAATGATTTTTTTTCTTTTTAATTGATATTTTAGAATGTGTTTTTTGTGTTACCTAATTGTTGCTGTCTCTGCTGCTTTAACACGAGAATGTCCCTCATGGGATCAATAAAGTACATCTATCTATCAATCTACAGGACTGTAGTGAGCAGGACTGTATATATTTTAGTGCTCTAGGGCTACTGTAAATTCCCCTGTAATAAATGTCCCTGTAATGAAGGCTTATCTTTTCTTATCATATCTTAAAACTACTACGGTCTACGGTCTGATCGACCAATCAGAAGGCACAACCGTCTACAGTGACCGCAGACTGTTGTAAGATGGGTATGATGGGCTCCTCGTCTCTCAGCATGGACCTGCCGGCGAAGCTCCACCTGCAGCAAGGTAACAGTGCCAGCTGGTGTTACACCGTCTTCTGCAACCCTGACTCAATGCAACTGTAACTTATTTACATCACTCAATCGGAAGGGTCATTTAATAACATGTCCCAGCAATATAACCACCGTTTTCTAAACTTTATTATTCGGTCAACATGTAAGTGTTTGCTGCTTTTATTCAACCTGCTAAGACCCCGCGTCCTTATACATCACATTTTGGGTTTGCCTGTTTAAGGAAGTAGGTTTAGTGAAGTTAGTTAGTTGACTCAGATTTGAAGGATTTTTGGTTTCACAAAGCCAATTCATCTTAACTGTAGATCAGTTATAATGGCAACATAACCCATGATGTTCATCTGTTTGAACATTTCCCTTTTCCCTACCAATATCATTTATCTGAAAAACTTTTCCCGCCCTCTTATTGTTCATGACATGTATTGCACCAGGCCAGGTGGCAGCAAAATGTGAACACAACTCCAACACAGCTGTCATCTTTTACACACAACAACTCAAAATTGAACACACATGTTTTTAATGATGTGATCAGACCAGTTGGGCAGGATAAAAGTCAGTTTAGAGTGCACAGGTGGCACATGTGCATCCATCTACAGTGGACAGAAACATACAGAGAGGCAGAGGAGGAAGAGTTCATGTGAGAGGTGGTGGACGAGGAAGAGGCAGAGGAAGACCAAGAACAATCATTACTAATGAAATTTGGGCAACTACTGCATCATCAGGACATTCAGAGAAGAGAACAGGTAATTGTTTCTTGCTGTACAACATTTGACATACTACAGTAGACGGTAACACTTTACTGCAAGTATTGTAATGTTCATTACAATACTATTTTACTGGCTGTATAGGTTTGTAAGTGCATTTTCCCCTTTGTAGAATTGAAAGAATGAGGGTGGAGGGACTCCTCTTTTCTCCCAACAACAAGAAGCACTCATTGTTGACATGGTCCTTCAAAATAATGCCATCCGACTCTGTGAAATCCAGCAGAGAGTGATTGAATGTTAACTTTGATGGAATCAACAGTGTGTCTCTGTCAACTATTAACCGTGTCCTCCAATGCAACAGACTTAGCATGAAACAAGTGTACAGAGTACTGTTTGAGTGCAACTCTGTAAGAGTCAAATATCTAAGATATCAGTATGTGAAAGTAAGTGTAGCCTTACTTTCAGCACTCATGCTTCAATTGCTCATTACAGGTCTGCTTTCAAAGATGTTTTTTTTCCTTCTTCAACCTTCGCGGAATTTCACAGGACTGGCAGCTCATCTCCAGGTAAGAGCTAAATTCAGGGTTGCAGCCCACCTTTTTTCTGTTTCTTTTCTGTTTGATTTCTGTTCAAGTGCATTATTTTAGCCTTCGTTATTCTGTTACTGTTCTGCTACGGTGCTGTTTTAGTGCAAAGTTTTAGCCCATGTTTTTCTGTCTTTTTTTTTCTTAAGTGTTATTTAGTGTAAATTTTCTCATCTAGAGGCAGAGGAGATAGAGTTGAGAGTTGTGCAGGTGAAGTTGTCCATCCACTTTTACCGTATAAGATCCTCTACTGTAAAAACTTTTATTTATTGTACAGATTTTTACAACACAACTTTTGTATATTTGCATTTTTTGCTTTATCTATCTCAAAGCCTTTTTTTCACTAAGGTGAGAGTAATTTGTTGTAACATGAAAGTGTCTAGTGTGAGAGTGATTTTAATATGAAAAGATTTTGTTTTAAAATGAAACTCTTGTAACATGAAAATTTCTCTTTTTATTCACCTGGTTAAAGGGAATTAATTTTTTAAACATTTTGTTATGCAGTACAACCTAACCTGATGATGTTGCGATTATATTCAAACCCGTTTTCTGTCTATTTGCACCTATATAACATAAATTCATAATTGAAGTCATCTCATAGCTCTTCTCATGGTGTGTTTAAGAAATTACTATGATCTAATCATGTTATGTCTTGCTCCAGAAGACACATCAAGCCAGGTATATAAACATGGACAGAAGACCAAAGTCTGAGGACGAAGAAGACATGGAGATTAAACTAAGCCAAATATTTATGCAAACTCAATTAAACACATCATTATCATGTCATTATTTATCTGATGCTGTTATTAAACACAACTGTAAACTCTTCAGTCCAATTGTCCTTCAGGACAAAACCCAGAGATTTAGAAGAGAGTTCATAATATAATAGCCTGAACCCTTTGAATGTACTGATGATAAGCCATGTTAGTGGTTTTTGTTTTTGTTTTTTGTTTTTGAAGAGTTAAAATCCAGTTTCTGTCTGTATGTCACTTGATTTAAATACTATATAGGCTCTGGTGAAGCAAAGGTATTAGTAAATTTGCTCTCTCTCTCTCTCTCTCTCTCTATGTATATATATATATATATCATGTATATGAATTAGTTATGGATTAACTCACCAAATTAGATCATGAAATCTAAAATCATTGAGAGGATGTGTGGGTCTTGATAGACTTAAATATGATGAGCAGATCCCCGTTACTTTCAAGGACACTTTGAGGACCCATCAATTTACATGCGGTCATCCTTCTTTATAGATAAGAATGGTCACATGCCCTAAATATTTTTTTATGATTTGAATATTGTGTTACAGCAAAAAATATGAGACTGAGTCACAAAGGAGGACTGGGACATAATGACTGCCAGATGCTTGAGGACAAGCAGAATGTTCATACAGTTTTGAGGAAGAATTTAATGTGTTTGTGCAAATATGAAAATATGATTTTCTACATTAAAGGCTCTTAGGGGCACATGACCCTTGAAAAGAAGTAGCCAATGGAAGGGACTAGAAGGTTGGGCTTCAGAATTCTGGATGATAGGGTTTCTGTGAGTTTTCTGTTGCAGTTTGATGCCACTTGTGAAGGTAAACTCATGTTGGGTGTTTTAGCGGTTACATACTGAGAAGGTGATCTTCAATGACCTCCTGAAATTTGGGGTCAAGTGTGGGTCACTACATATTGTGGTGGATGCACAACAAACTTAATCAGTCTTCTGATAAAGGTTGTTGTCACTGGTATGTCAACTCAAAGTTGTTGGTTTTTTTTACATTACAGGCTCTTAAGGGTAGATGTTGGGTTTTTAAGCCTTTACATACTGAGAAGGTGATCTTCAATGAAATTTGGGGTCAAATTTGGGTCACTTCCTGTTGTTGTAGGTGGACAAATCATGGGTCCTAGTGTTCAGTTAGGGTTTGGTAATCATGGGTCCTAGACCTCAGCTTTGCAACAAAAGTGAGTGCAGGTCGGTACACTTATATTTGGCTGCATAGGCCTCATACTCTTGCACAGCATGTTAGTCACATGCTGCTGAGACTGGCCAGTGGCATGTTCAACTTATTGGGCCTCAACCAGTGAGCTGATGGTCTTTGCTGATCCCTAGCCAATTTCACCTATTTATGAGGATGAAAATAAAGTTTTGGCTACAAAGTAGCATTTGATGACCTGTATGGGACACTAAACTGAAGCACTATGGTTTGAGACCACTACAAGAGCCCTGAAAAGAACTAGCCTAGGCAAGATGCTAGAGGGTTGGGCTTCAGAAAACTGGATGGTAGAGTATCTGTGAGTCTTCTGTTAACGTTTGATGCCACTTGGAGGTCAACTTAGAGTTTTGTTTTTTACATGAAAGGCCCTCAAGGGTAGATGTTGGGTTTGTTATCCTTTATATACTGAGAAGTTTGGGTCCCCTTCATTTTTGATAGATGGAGTAGCCATTGGTCCTAATCTTCAAATAGACTTCAACTTTGCAACAAAAGTGAGTGCAGTCAGCACACCGATATTTGGCTGAAAATAAAGTTTTGGCTACAAAGTAGCATTGGATGACCTGCGCCGGACACTAAATTGAAACACTACGGTTCAAGGCCACTAAAAGACCCCTGAAAGGGACTAGCCTTGGGGAAGATACTAGAGGGTTGGGCTTCAGCATGCTGGACGGTAGGGTCTCTGTGAGTCTTCTGTTAAAGTTCGATGCCACTTGGAGATCGACTCTTGAGTTTTTTTGCATTAAAGGCTCTTAAGGCTAGATGTTGGATTTATGAGCCATTACATATTGAGAAGCTGGTCTTGAGTGACTTCTTGAAATTTGGGGTCAATGTGTCCTAGGTCCACCATATATGTTAGCTTTTACAAAAGCTAGTGCAAGTCAATACGCTTATATTTGGCTGAACAGGCCTCGGTCATATACTTGCAAAGTCTGTTAGTCATATGGTGCAGGGACTGGCCAATGGCTTGTTCAGCTTGTCAGGTCTCAGCCAGTGGGCAGATGGCCATTGCTGTTCCTGATCACATTCTAACTATTTAAGAGGATTTGAATTAAATTGTGGCTACAAAGTAGCATTGGATGACCCTTATGGGACACAAAATTTAACCTCCATGGTCTGGGGCCCCTACATGACCCCTGAAAAGGACTAGCCTTGGGGAACATGCACGAGGGTTAGGCTTCAGAATGCTGGACGACAGAGTATCTTTGAATCTTCTGTTAACGTTTGAAGCCACTTGGAAGTCAACTTAGAGTTTTTTTTTTGTTTGTTTGTTTTTACATGAAAGGCTCTCATCCTTTACATACTGAGAAGTATGTAAATGTTGATTATGTGGATTCAATTTCACACTTTTAATGTCAATGAAATGTAAACTTTAGGTCCAGTTTTAGGGCTATACTTGATGTCATAATTAATCCGCTGGCCCGTGCGCACCATTTAATGAGTCCAGGTCAGCAGACTGTTTGTTTCGCCTGCCTGCTCCAGACATTTAAACATTGCCATTAAACAGAGTAAACTACAGCGCTGTTTCATGTTAATGTCCGGTGATATTACCTTTTTTGTGTGCTCATCATGTTAATCACAGTCTTGACATCAGTGTATTTTTAAACAAGCTCATAAACAGCAGCAGGTGGAACTGACTCACAATTGTTTCAGCTTTCTAAGTGGAGAGGTCGATATCACAGAAATTTAATTGACTTGGTGTTATACTGTGATGATTAAGTGTTCCCTTAATTTTTTGGATCAGTGTAGTTTGGCCCAGGATTTTGGTGCTACTAGTGCAGTGCTCAGTGTCAAGAGTAAGACTTCTGATGGACATAGTTCAACAAAAGTGCCAGTTTCTGCAAAAGAGTGACTAGTAAGAGTTTTTGTCCAACTAATAAGACAAAATGGTGAATTAGTGCAACCGAATGCACAACTAGTGCCAACAAAGACCTAACTAGTGGAGGAAACTGATCTCTGATATCAGGGATCTGAAATAAATACTTAAATGGCTTTCCATAGTGGCACTGTATAACACAACTTCTTGTTGCCGGTGACTGGAATTATTTTGTTTAAATTGCTCATAAGATCTTCATGTTCAGAAGATGGCATGAAATAACTTTTTCTTCTTTTGTTGTTAGGTCCTGGAAGCAAAAACTGTGAGGCCTACACAGGTATGTGCCTGTATGAAATTTTAACTCCTGATGTAAACTCTTCACTAGAAAAACTGGCACACCTCTAAATATATTGCAGTCTAGCACATCATCTCTAACTATGAGTTCAGTGCTAAAACACATCATTGAATTAACGCCCATGACAGTTTCAATATTATAAGAAACTCTATGGGAAAGAACAGTTGAAATACATTTCATTAGTGTGTTTAAACTCTTGTAAAGTTGATACTATGTACTGATGCAGTTGTATGCTCTCACTATATCTTCCTTTTATACACTGCACAGGATGAGGTGTCACTTTTGTTTTCTTGTTTTTCAGACGCTGGTGCTGACTCATCCTCTGAAAACAGAACTGACCCCTGCAGTGAATATGGGCACTCAGGTACAGATAAAAAAGGGAAAACTGATGAAGACAGCAAAAGAAGTGGGTAAGTTCTTTAAAACTGGTCAAAAAAGCATGCACTTCTAAGCTAGCATTAGGTTCTTCCTGTGACTGTCTGAAAGTCATGCAGTGGGTTGACAACGTTAATTTCTTTCATATCCCTTGATATTTTGATAGCAGGAGTTGTGCACTGTATCTCCCAGTGCAGTGAAGAACTGTTTCATTGTTCTCAAAACAAAACAGAACTGACATTTTAAATATTTAAACAGAACTCCACATTCACTGTGGTAATGGTGGGTTTGGCTGACTACTCAGACATGGTAAGGGGCTAGTATGACCTGTAAAAGTGACATCAGTGCATACCTGTGGTATAAACTGTCAAATATCAATAATTTCAGCCCTCTTTACAGATGCAGTTACATCACTGTGTCTTCCTTTCATACATTGTACAGGATGAGGGATCGTATTTTGATTGCTCTTGCTTTTCATATGGAGGTTCTGACCTCTCAGCCTGCAAAAGCAGACCTGACCCCTGTACTGAGGATGGCAATCAAGATACAGACAGTGAGTTAAATAGCATTTTTTGAAATTTACAAAACTCCTGCCTTTTGGCAAAGGACTCTGCTGGTTGTTTTTCATGCTTTAACCCATCAGGTTAAATGATAAGTAAATAAGTAGACAAAAGATAAATAGAATACTACTTACCATTTTATAATTATATTTTAGTCCCCTACAATCCCACTAGGACACTGCGCTCCCAGAATGCCGGTTTACTGGTGGTTCCCAGAGTTTCCAAGAGTCGAATGGGAGGCAGAGCCTTCAGTTATCAGGCTCCTCTACTGTGGAACCTTCTCCCAGTTTGGGTCCGGGAGGCAGACACCCTCTATACCTTTAAGAGTAGGCTTAAAACTTTCCTCTTTGATAAAGCTTATAGTTAGGGTTGGCTCAGGCTTGAACCATCCCTTAGTTATGCTGCTACAGGCCTAGACTGCCGGGAGATCTCCCATGATGCACTGAGCTTCTCTCTCTCTCTCTCTCTCTCTCTCTCTCCACAGTATGGATACATATCCCATAAATACATGTTACTAACTCAATATCTTCCCTTTCCTGTAGTATTGTGCTCTTCCATCTCTCTCTCCTCTTCTGTCTCTTTCTGCAGGTATTTCTGCCTCTGGAGCTGTAGAGTCTGATCTGTGATGACAAGTCTCCTGCTGCTCCTACAACTCCACTCAACACCTGCTGCTATAATTAGAAATTACTTATACTGCTATTAGTTTTAGTGCTACGTTAGCAGTTAATACTTTAATTATGACTACTATCATTACTACTGTATTATTGGCATCATCTTACATCTTATATGGAACCCGTGCTATGCTATATTCTTCTCCCACTATTCTCTCCCCCCTCTCCCCCCCTTCCCACTCTCTCTTTCCTTCTTAACCCAACCAGTCAAGGCAGATGGCCACCCACCCTGAGTCCGGTTCTGCTCGAGGTTTCTGCCTCTTAAAAGGAAGTTTTTCCTTGCCACTGTCGCCTAGTGCTTGCTCATGGTGGGATTTGTTGGGTCTCTCTCTGTAAATACCTATTTTAAAGAGTACGGTCCAGACCTGCTCTATATGAAAAGTGCCTTGCGATGACTTTTGTTGTGATATGGCGCTATATAAATAAAATTGAATTGAATTGAATTGATCTATGAATTACAATACAAAAGACTATCTCATCCTTCTGCTTGTTGTATAGTTTTGTCACACAGTTTATGTCAGTTAAATTACTGTCCTAATGTATTTCTAATATTTGTCTCTTACTGTTGTAGATCAGAGTCCAGAAACAGTAGTTCTTTAAAACTACATTAAAGTGCTGTAGCTGCTGCCTGTACACTAAAATCTGTTCATTTAAAGTTATTCAATCTACATAGCTCTTTCTGTCATTTTTAGAGCCACGCCGAGTAAGGGTGCAGAGATCATGGACTAAAGCAGAGAGGAGAGCAGTGCTTTTGCAATTTTATTGCACAGCGCCTAGTTCCTGGCAAAGACCACTGCATTCGATGCATAAGAAAAGAGAAGGTTTTGAGTGAAAGAACCTGGGTGCAAGTAAAGAGCTTTGTGAAAAACTCAATTATTGCTTTGAAGAATGAATTTGCTTTAACTTAAATTTGGAAGATCTACATTGTACAATGTACAGTAGGCTATACTGTGGGTGACATATTTCACATAGATCAGAATTACTTTACTGCACAAGTCAAGGCTTGGGAGACTGCCAGGAGTCTCTCAGGGAGCCCTGTTGGAAGCTTTAAGCTCAATGAGCAATATTCCAAAAAACAAAAAGACAGCATCAGATCAACACAAAGCATTTTTATTCATCTGCATTTATCACAGACTTCATACTAATGTCACACCACAAGTGATACATGCACAGTACATGCCCACCACTTACATAAAATCACTGACTTAACAATTGTTCTCTCTCTCTCTGTCTCTCTCCAGGTTATTGTGTCTCTGGAGCTATGGAGTCTCATCTGCAGCTGTGTGCCACCTGCTGCTCTCATCATTAGCCCCATCATTATGGATCTACTACTATTTGTATTATCTTAAGTGTATACTGCCACTCTCGCTGCTCTCATATCATTACTGTATGCCAGGGGTGGGCAAACTTTTTGGCTCAGGTGCCACATTGACTCTTAAAATTTGACAGACGGGCCAGGCCAGCACCAGATGCATACATATCAAACATAAACATAAAAAAGGCATTACAGTGATTAATACTTACATTCACTTTTCGTGGGAACAGTGTTGTTGATCACCCTTTTTTGCCAGTGCATTGAAGTCTGGTGTTAGTTTTGTTGTGGCAATTCTCAGAACAGATCTGAGGTGTTCATCACTCAACTGGGATCTGTGGGGTGCTTTGTTGGCGTTCATCACACTAAAAGTCTGTTCACACACATATGTAGAGACAAATAACACCAGCATTCTCTGTGCCATCTTCTGGATGTTTGGAAATTTGGCTGCGCTTAATGAAGCATAAAACTCATCCAGTTTAAGAGCGTTGAGCGGTTTAAGAGAAAGACGGTGTCACATTGGAGATCAATCAGTTGCAACTGCAACTCCTGTGGTGCTGTTTCAGGGTCTTGTGTGAAGGGACATGACACCAGCTGGAGTGACTTGTCAATTTTTCCAAAATCAGAGAACTGACGGCAGAATTCTCCATGCAGGTCATCCAGTGATTTCCTGTATTTTTTCAGATGTCGAGGGGCCTCTTTCAGCTCAGCCAGTGTGGGGAAATTAGCGAATGGTAAAGCTTGGTTTTGAAGGCTCTGATGTTTGTGTACATTTCATGCACAAACTGGTCTTTCCCTTGTAGCTTCACGTTCAGCTCATTCATGTGTGTCAATATGTCTACAGCAAAAGTAAATCACAAAGCCAATCTGTGTCACTCAGCTCAGGAAAATCGTCAGCTTTCTCAAGTAGCTCCAAAAATGAGGTCATCTCCTGTTTGAGCTCCCACACTTGTTGACATACTTTTCCCAAACTTAACCAGCGGACATTGGAGTGGTAAAGCAAGTCCTGGTGATCAGCGTCAGTTTCTTCAAGAAACTTAATAAACTGACGATGCTGAAGACCCCTCACTCAAATAAAGTTAACGAGTTTTACAACTGGCTTCACGACGTGGTCAAGCTGCAATACAGATTTACACAGTGCTTCCTGGTGGATTATGCAGCATAAGAAAATTACCTCCTGCTCAGGGTTGTCCTCTTTTCACCCTCTCCTGGATTCTTTTGAGCAACCCAACGTTTTTTCCTGTCAGATTTGGCAATCCATCTGTGGTAACGTTGGCGAGCATACTCCAAGGTAGCTTGTGCCTCTTGATGACCCCCGACATGCTGTCATACAACTCTCCCCGCATTTTCCCCTTTAGGGATGCCATGGCCAAAAATTCCTCCGTTATCTTAAAATTGTCATTAATTCCTCTGATAAAAATTAAAAGCTGAGCGGTGTCCTTTATGTCATTACTTTCGTCCAGTGCCAAGGAGTATAGTGTAAATGACTTTGCTTTTTCGTTTAGCATGCTAGTTAAGTCTTCGTCAATAAGCTCAACACGGCGAGTCACTGTCCTGCGTGATAAGCAATTTTTTTCAAATTTGTTCTTGCTCTCAGGACACAAGATACCTGCTGTCTCTACCATGCACTCTTTGAGAAACTCCCCTTCGGAGAAAGGTTTGCTAGCCTTTGCTAATTTGTTAATTTGTGCTTGATTCTTGGATGGCAGTTTGTTGGATAAAGGTGTTTTGCCGAGCCTGGAAACTAGCTGCCAACCTCTGAGCGGTAGCCGTCCGTTCTTGCGTTGACTGGTTGTTAGCATAATTAGCATGCTTGGTGGAAAAGTGACGACTGATGTTGTATTCCTTTAAAACCGCAACGGTTTCTTGGCAAATTAGACATACAGCCTTTGACCGGACTTCAGTGAAAAAGTATTTAGTTGTCCACTCCTTATTAAACACTCAGCACTCACTGTCGATTTTTCTTTTCTTTGGCCCACTCATTGTTGCAGATGGGTTCAGAGCAGTAGCAGAGTAATAACAGGCATTACAGGACAAGGTCAAATGAATGCAGTCATAATTAAATGATTTTATTTGGGCAATTCTGTACCAATCTTCGGCGGGCCGGATTAAAAAGACTAACGGGCCGGATGTGGCCCGCGGGCCGTAGTTTGCCCACCCCTGCTATAGACAGTCTTAAACACTTGCACACTTACACACCATACTGTGTGTTCTAGTACTGCAAGCATAATACATCAAGAAGGATCATAAAGCAACACAGTCTTCTATTATATAAATTAGAAGAAATCCAAGTCATCAAACTAACATATAACTTATACCCCAGGTCCTACATTTAAAGTCCCTTTACTGTAAAAATCTGCAGTACTCTACATTAACACAGAGTTGTTGGTTGGTGGGGTGCTTTGGCTCTGAAATAACCAACACTACTTTCCAACGTTTTCCTCTATAGAATTTCAAGTCATCCAAGTCATCAGGGTCACACAATATAATACCAGGTCCTACGTGGAGGTCTCTTTAATGTCAGAATTTGCATTCTGTTCATCTGTAATGGTGATGTATTTTAAATGTAGAGCTGCCTCACCAACACCCAGAAAAAACACACAGGGGACCACACAACTCCAAAAACATACCTTCAACTGGGGGATCTTTAGCAAGAGCTTGTCAAGTTGATTAACATACTTACATACTGTAGAAGTAGTCAAAACAGTTAAAATACAGTAATCAAAAAAAAAAAAAAGCCGTATTGAAAATTAGTTAAGCTTTCTTAAAAGTTCTATAAAACACTTACTGTTGATGAGCTAATTTGCACAAAAGAGTCAGCTCAGTTCTAATGACAAACCTATTCAGTGACTCTTAGGTACTGGACAATATCAGTGTATTTTAAGACACAAATGGGACACTTGTTCATCTGTGACATTGTGCCATCTTTGTGACTTGGGGACAGTAGTAGCCTGCTGCTTCTTCTCTCTGTAGCTCCTCGCTACCTTCCAACACCATCTGTTAATGTAAACAAAAATATTTTTGAGAAAACACAGAAGAAAATACAGAAGCACAATACATGACATGTATTTATAACATTGTTATACACTCACTGGCCACTTTATTAGGTACACCCCTTGCTAGTACCAGGTTGGACCCCCGTTTGCCTTCAGAACTGCCTTAATTCTTCGTGGCATAGATTCAGCAAGGTGTTGGAAACACTCCTCAGAGATTTTGGTCCATATTGACATGACAGTATCTCACAGCTGCTGCAGATTTGTCACCTGCACATCCATGATCTGAATCTCCCATTCCACCACATTCCAAAGGTGTTCTATTGGATTGAGATCTGGTGACTGTGGAGACCACTGGAGTACAGTGAACTCATTGTCATGTTTGAGAAACCAGTTTGAGATTATTTGAGGTTTGTGACATGGTGCATTATCCTGCTGGAAGTAGCCATCAGAAGCTGGGTTACACTGTGGTCATAAAGGGAAGGGATGGACATGGTCCGCAACAATACTCAGGTAGGCTGTGGCATTTAAATGGTGCTCAATTGGTACTAGGGGGCCCAAAGTGTGCCAAAATATCACACCGTACCACCACCAGCTGAACAGTTTAACAAAGAGGCAGGATGGATCCATGCTTTCATGTTTACATAAATTCTGACCCTACCATCTGAATGTCACAGCTGAAATCGAGAATCATCAGACCAGGGCAACATTTTTGGTACTATTGTCAGTTTTGTTGAACCTGTGCAGTGGTAGCCTCAGTTTCCTGTTCTTAGTTGATTCTGCTTCTGCTGCTATGGCCATCTGCTTCAAGGTTTGATGTATTTAGTAGTAATTTCCAGGGTGGTATTCTGCATACATGGTTCTAATGAGTGGTTGTTTGAGTTACTGCTGCCTTTCCATCATCTCAAACAGTCTGCCCATCTCCTCTGACCTCTGACATCAACAAGGCATTTTGTCTACACAACTACTGCTCACTGGATATTTTCTCTGTTTCAGATCATTCTCTGAAAACCCTGCAGATGGTTGTCTGTGAAAATCCCAGTAGATCAGCAGATTCTGAAATACTCAGAAAGTGAGGACACAACTTTCCTAAGCAGAAAATGCGTGTGAATGCTTCGCATTTGCACTATTGCTCTTCAATCATTATCCATATTAGTAGCTGTTTAAAAATCTACAACAAGTGTTAAGATCGAATTGTAGTGAAGTAGTGAAATTGCAAAAACAGTATAAATAAGCAATTGCAAAAAGCATAAAATGTTCAAAATGCACTCTGTTATTTCTTTTCTCTGGAGGTTTTGATATTTGTCTGAGTCAGGAGCTTGAACATGAGACCTTGGGTTTGGTAGGCATCCATTTACCGATCTGCGCCACTGGAAGTCTACATTGGAAGGCTTGGTTGTAAAAGCAATTGTAGTGATAGTAAAATTGCAAAATAGCAAAATTGTTGTAAATATGAAATAGCATAAGAAAGCATAAACAGTTGAAAAAAGTTGAATAAGCAAAACAGTAAAAAGCAAAAGTGAAACATTTTCATAGCAGAATAGTTTCTACGGCAGAAAGTGCAGTGAAATTTCAGTGTCCTGAAGGGTCCGAACGGGAACCTTGGGATTGAAACTCCCATGGATCCCATTCATTTTTATTCATAAAAAAAATCATATAAAATCTGGACAGGCGTCTGTTGTTGTCCTGCAGTAGTGTTGAAGGTATTTGATTTATGTGTACAATGTGACTTTGTAAGATGTTTTATTTCAAGGACTTCATTTGTTCCAACATCTTTGTGTTTTTCTCTTGTAGGATCAGCTTCCTGTTCCTGCCCTCACATCATCTGAAACCTTGCTCCTTTGGCATGTGATCAGACACACTGCATAACACACACAAACTGCATCAGTTGTCACTGCACTTTTGTGGAAGTGAGAGTTCTTCCTCTGCACTTTAGCTCCTCCTCCAACACGTGTTAAAGGCGGTTTGTTCTCCTACTCCTGCCATACAAATCTCCTGATGATCAAAACAGAAACACTGTTGGTGCATGCAGTTGCATTACAACTAAGAAATATCCAGAGATAAAGTTTCCCTGTTTTTCTCTTTAAGGTCTGCACCTCTGTGTCCTCCATGTTTACACTGACACCCCTGACCAGATGACTGAAAGCAGAGCTATACAGCCACTGGAAGGTCAAAGGTCAGTCCATCTTCATGCTGACACTGTGCTCTGTTGATTTTGGTTTGTGCCAACAACTGACTACGAAGAGCATCATGACAAAACAAACCATAGACCTGGACAAATGACTGTGTCTCTAAGCAGCTCTGCGTTTATTCTGCATCTCATAAAGAATCTTCCTTTTCTTTTCATTTCATCCTTTCCTTCTTTTTGTTTTCATCCTTTTCCTTCACTCCTTACCTGTCTCATCCAACAGATAAAAAAGAAAAAGACAAAGAGGACAGGTTTTAGTCATCATAATCATTAGTGTGGGTGTCAGCAGCTGGTATGTGTGTTACAACTACACTGTTTATAACTCAGTGTTAAATGTGTGTGAGCAGGCTCAAGGTTTTTACATAGGCCTCATCCTATTGATGTGACTGTTCAATACCTTCTCACCTGAAGTCCACACAGGTGGATTACGCCTGAAAACACATTCAAATGTTGGATAACATACTAGACTGATCGTGATATGACAGTTAGACTCTGCTGGAGTTGTTGAGTCATAATTCTGCGTAATTTCGGACTATTGGTAGCACCTGAATATAGCCGCACCACTAAATTTAAAAAGAAAAAAAAAAAGTACATACTGAGCCGCACTTGTCTATAAGCGCGGGTGTCCTAAATTTTGTGGCATGAGCTCGTTGGCCTGTAAAAAATCTATAAATTAAGCGCATCATTGTTTAAGCCACCAAGGTTCAAAGCGTAAGAAAAAGTAGCGGCTCATAGTCCAGAAATTACGGTACTGAGCACATTAGATCAAGTCTAACCACTGTGTGAGAAGCTTTGGTGGGTAAGGCTAGCTGAACAATTCTGTGTATTAACCACTGAGATCCATACTGTCAACAAAAGACACCATAACCTCCATGTTCTAATGTCCAAAGCTCTGGGTTCACAAATGTGTCACCCTTTATCTGTTTATGAGCATAAAATATGTTACATTTTGTTGTTGCCCTATCCTGACACACCCTCCCTTTGATATTTACCCATGAATCCTCACTGCAGTTTTAATCACAGTATTATTGGGCTCTGCCTACTGTAAAACCTTAATAGGAATGAGTGACAGAGGGATGCCTGGACAATTGATGACTGATGGTAACATACATTGATCAGTCCTGCATTAGAGAGGTGTTACAGAGCAGTTTTAAAACAATTTCAAAGCATCATTATAGACTAATGCCTATGGTCTACCTTTGGTTTCTATTTATTCTATTGCATGTTGTGTTTGATAAGAAGACTCACAGCCCAAGTCAGTGTTTTAACTTTTACAATTTAAAGACTCATGAGAATGTAAAAAAAAAAAAAAGAAAAAAGTATTCATACAGAGATTAGAGTTTCCTAACAACGGATCCTTTGCACATAGAGCACACATGCCTAGGACTGATTAACTTAACTATACTGGACTTGTCTTTGTCTTGAAACACATAGACCGGCATATGCTGATTTGTTTTATTATTTTATCATTATTATTTTATTTATGTGTCTCTTGGGTTAAAGGGGCAGACACAGGGAGCTGGATGGTTGTGCCGAACAGTCAACTCTGTCAAAATAAGGAAACAATAAATGACTTTTACAACGTCAACTAATTCACATAGGAAATATGTACATTTTGGAGACAAAGGATAAATACTGTGATTTGTTTGCTTTACATCAAATTGGTTTTGGTGTAAACCATCCAGCTGAATAGTTACCATTCACAATCTGTGCTTTATTTTTATTTTGAAAGTCTGAATGATTACCATTAACAATCTGTATATATAATTTTAGTTTCATGTTAGTTTCCTTTCCCTTTTTGTTACTTTATTGTCCTTTCACTTTGATATAATTTTGCTGTAATATATGATACAATATACTTTTTGTTCTTGCCAATCTTTTTTAAACAAACATGCTATCTGTACAGATAGTTATTACTTTATTTGTAAAACCTTTTATTATTATATATTTACATCCTGTTTCACAATATATTGTGATTTGTAAATATTTAACCACATTTATTGATATAACTAGTTTATTGCTGTTTCCACTACAACTGCTCTCTGAAGCAAAGTATATTTTCTACTATTAAAATGTTTATCATGAAGTCATGTCTGCCTCATACATCACAGTGTACTGAGAACAGTGGTTACAAGCATAACTCCTGACTCACTTTACACAATACAAGATACATGCGGTTCCTCTGATACAGATCACTAATTGATGAGGTTGAATTATCTTTAAGCAGTGTTTAAGACTTCATACCTCTTTCTCTCCATTTAGACGTGCAGGTCAAACCCTCAGCAGCTGATTTTACCTTGAAACTGTTTCTACCTCTTTTACAATTTAACTTCCAACTTTTGATTCTGCATTTAGCTGTTTTCCTTTCTGCTTCTACTCGTGTTTGGGTTGTAACTTTACTCCTGCATACTTTCTGCTGGAACCATTCAACTATCAAAATGTTTAAACCTTTTTTACATTGATTCTTATTCAACTTTCTTCAACTCTTTCTGCTTTCTACAAATAAGCTGAAACTTTGTCTGCAATTTTACTATTCAAATGAATAGTTCAGTTATTGGTTTTAACTTTCAGCTTCTGCATCTACCCTTTCTCTCTGCTAATTTCAGCCATTTTAAACTTCAACAATTAATTTTGCCTTTCAAATTTTTGCATTTCAACAAGTTTCAGCCTTTCAACTTTTTCTTCTGTAGTTCAACAATTTCAGCCATTTTAAGCATTGCTTCAGCGATCCATTCAGCTCTCAGCATTCACACGCATTTTCCACAGGAAATGCATTTTCTAGTTCATATTAGTAATACTATTTTTAAAAAAGCTATAACCGTCCACTGCTAGACTCAAACTAGCAACCTCATGATTGATAGGCAACTGCTCTACCGGTTGCGCCACTGAAGACCACAAGGTACTATGTGGTGCTAAGATCAATTGTAGTGGTAGTGAAATTGCAAAATTGCAGAGAATAAGAGTATAAATAGCGCAATTGCAAAAAGCGTAAAATGTTCATAATGCTCTCTGTTATTATTTCTTTTCTGTGGAGAGTTTCTGATATTCGTCTGGGTCGGGGCTTGAACACGAGACCTTGGGTTGGTAAGCATCCACGTTACCGATCTCGCCACTGAAGTCCACAGTGGAAGGCTTGGTAGTAAAAGCAATTGGAGTGATAGTAAAATTGCAAAATAGCAAAATTGTTGTAAATAGCAAAATAGCATAAAAGCATAAACAGTTGAACAAAGTTGAATAAGCAAAAAAGTGAAAAGCTTAAAAAGTGAAACATTTTCATAGCAGAATAGTTTCTACGGCAGAAAGTGCAGTGAAATTTCAGTGTCTGAAGCAGGGGTCGAACCGGGAACCTTGAGATTGGGAAAGCTCCCATAGGATCCTATTCATTTTTTAATTCATAAAAAAATAATACAAGCATAGGATCAAAAAGTTGTATACAAGCAGGAATTTCCTGAATGAGCTGAACATTTTCATACCTGAATGGTTTTAATAGCACAAAGTATGCGGGACTAGTTAGATGCCAAAAAACGGAAGAAGTGGCCAAAAGTTTACGGAAATAGAAGACCAATACTGTGAATGCTCAGCATTATTATCATAAACAAGCATTATGGTTGAAACCCATAATTTGCTGTCAGGAGGCCTTTTCCCTCTTTTGTGACCTGTAGCAAGTAAACAAGCATTATGGTTTACTAATATTACAAAGTAAGAAACTTTCATGTCCGTGTGGCTGAGTTCTCAGTTTGTCATCTCCTGCTCAGAGAATGCAGTATTTGGCCATTCTGAGCTGAATAAGCCTCAAAACACTGCGAAAACCTCTTATTCACACACTGAGATCGCATACAGTGCACAAAAGAGGGAAAAGGTCTCCCGACAGCAAATTGTGGGTTTCAACCATAAGGCTTGTTTACATATATTATGAAGTAAGAAACTTTCATGTCCGTGTGGCTGAGTTCTCAGATTGACATCTCCTGCTCAGAGAATGCAGTATTTGGCCATTCTGAGCTGAATAAGCG